>JANHJO010003377.1:106506-121255 GCA_032468235.1 Pseudoxyrhopus heterurus | reverse complement strand
CACCAATTTTGGGGGTGAAAGAAGCCCCAATGTGGTTCGTGACCCCCACAAGGAACCTCTCCGGAGTGTAAAGAATGGGTATGGAAAGTTTGGGCGTGGTTGGTGCAGGGGTGGAGGAGCCTATTTGGGATATACACACCCATGCTCTGTTTTATAGATATAGATAATAATATAATGGAGTATTATGTACCTATTGCATAATTAGTTAATGTTTCTTCTTTTTTTCAGGTTATATTTAATCATTCTCTGTTATCTTCTCTGTTAAGATGACCCTCACTAGCCTGTGAGGCTGGAATATATGTATAAACATAGTATAAACTGTTCGTGTTGATCTCCTAAACATATGCCTTACCTAGATCTACTCTGGGAGTTGGAAACTTGAATCGATGTTATCAGATGAGTTAGAGTCTAAACCAGAGGTTAGCACCAGATTTGCATTCCTGGTCATTGATATATTTTACATGTTTGTACAGTGTTATAATCCAACATTACTCAACCAACTACTGTGTATCTATAAAGTGTCATTTGAAAGTATGTTGTCATAAGAAGTCAGTAGAGTAGCACATTTACTTAGGAATAATCTCCAAAGAATATAATGGGGAAAAACCCTAAATAAATTTATGTAGAATTATACATGAAACCTTTATTACAAAGTTGCTCTTAGTGCCAGAGGCAAAGTACTTTTCTTTCCATGGGTGATTTTTTTTCTATAGAACTTTACTAGTGATCTGGCATTTTGGCAAATTGTTGCATTAAGAGTTTAAGAAACTATTAACAGTATGTGCTGTGTCTTGTAGAAAGGTGCTTAAAAATACATACTGTAAAATATATACATACTGGAGATGTTCAGTGCTGAAGGCAAAGTGTTAAAACTCTTGTATTATGAATTCTTTAATATGTCTGAGGATAATATTTGGACAAGTTGTACTGAGAAATGAGTTATTAATTTTACAATTACTGAGGGATTTTATAAGAAAATGTTTTTATAAGAAAGAAAGTAGGAAGTTAATTGAAAGGCAGGTACTTGAATTGTGTTCTGTAGGATTTCTTCCAAAACAACACTACTAAACAATGCGTTGGTTCAACTTTTTATGTTTTGTCCAATTACATGTGTTCAATATATAATTTAATATATTATCTTTGTAGCAAAATTCCTCTTATGCTCCAATATTCCTTTCTACAAAATTGTAGTTTATTTATTTATTTATTTGTTGGAATTTCTATGCCGCCTCATTCCCAGAGGACTCTGGGTGGCTCACATTCATAGTTGGTATGAATGTCTGTGGCATCATCCCTTCCATGCCAAATATCAGATTAAGGGATGGTTTCTATTGTTGTGATTGAGACCAGACTAATTCAGATGCTGATATTTTCTTTCTATTGTGCTGCAAGTATGTCTGTGTGTACTCTTGAGGAGCTATTGCTAGAAACTGTTAGCAGTACTGAATTTGATTCAGTATATAGTTGCTTCTATATGACCTGCACTGCAAATAGAAAAAAACCTTCCTTCTTGCTAATGTTTAGTGGGCTCTCCATAGCTGATACTTTTTTTTTTTAATGATATACTGCTTAAGCACATCACATGTAATTTGGGCTGCATTATGACTACAATCCCACAAAAACTATTGGGTAAGTCATGTAGATTGCAGCTGTTCATTAAAATTCAAGAGTCGTTCTTACACAATAAAAAAGTAATATAGTAAATACAGCCAGAGAATAAGACTTGCAATATTTACTGTTGTTATATATGAGATAATATGCATTGTTTAGTAGAATAGTAAATTTTCAGAATTTTAATAGTTAATACTTCCATGTGTAGAATTTTCATATTCTTATATTGGTTCATCTTTGAATGATTAAATGTTATATTTTGTTGTCTTTATGAAGTAATTATGCAGGTATACTTGATAAAGGATTCCTGTTTTACTATTTTTTGCAATTAACATTGATGAACAAGAGAGGTGGTTATTATATAAACACATGTTATTACCTTATTTACTTCTGCCTTAACATCTTTGTTTTGTATTGTTTTTTCAGTTGCTGGTTCAGTTTGTTCAGAACACATCTATCCCACTAGGACAGGGGCTTGTGGAATCAGAACCTAAAAATATTACCTGTCTATCTCTTCTTCCTGTTACAGAATCCCCACAATGCAACAGGTTGATATTGCCAGGTAAAAGCTGAAATTTGACAAATTCTAAAAATATTTTGTATTATGTTTTTGTAAAAGTAATGCTGTGTATAATATCACACCTTTGGAGGATACTGTAGTTTTGAAGAAATCTATTGTGACTAGAATATTTTGATGGAATACATTTTTATAATATGCTGTACAAGTGGAAATTCAGCCTCCTTGAATGGTAAGATCTATAAGAAGCTGTTGGAGAGATCCTCTGGTGGTTTGAGGTCCAGTATGCCAATTATACTTTACTTTCCATCACAAGTCCAGGTTCTTCTGAGGATGCCACTGAAATTTTGCCTCAGCACCTGGAGGCTGTGAGTGTCTGGGTGAGAGAGAACCAGTTGAAATTGAAGTCTAGCAAAATGGAGATGTTGTTTGCACATTGGGGTTTTCTTCTGACTCCGGTGATTATTGATCACTGGCCCATGACTTAGGGATCCTCCTGGACTTGTGACAATTGCTATAGCAGCAGATGAAGCATTTTTTTGAAAGGGGAGAGGGCTGTAGTCCAGCTTTGAATGATGCATCAGTCCTGGCTTTCCTTGGATAAGAGGAGCTTGTGACTATAACTCATGCCTTTATTTATTACCTTATGTCTAGACTACTGCAATGGCACTGACTTTAAGAATCATAGGAAGCTTTGGTTAGAACAGTATTGTCAGTATTACACAGAGACAGCTATATTCCAAGCCCTGTGTTGGTGGCTGTAACTCTTGGTGCAATTTAAAATGCTGATATTAACCTTTGAAGGCCTTTATGGCTTGATGCCAGGAGTGCATTGCTTTTCAGGATCTGGCTCAAGCGTTATAATTTTGTTAGAAGTAGAAAGGGAGGCCAATGCTCAAAACATTTCTTGCTGCTGCTAGTAGTGGCCCTTATAATATTGTCCTGCATGAAGTTAGATCTCCCCTCTGTTAGGCATGTTTCAAAAATGTTGGGGACCAAATTCTTCTGGAGGGTATTTGGTTCATGATGTGTTTTCATATGTATGTTTTATGGTTTTTAATGACTTGTATCTCAGTATTTTTGCTTGATTGTATCTAAGCCTCTGAGAGCCTGTTGAAATGTAGAAATTTGATGAATAAGATGCATATGTCATAAGAGAAAATTCTGGCATATTTTAACATAATTAATAGTGTGTATGATCCCAAGGATACTGGCTTTAACATTGATTTTATAATAAATGTACTGATGACTCTAAGTTAGGTGCTTTTTAAACTTTCAGATGATTCCCCAAACCATATTCACTCTTCCAAGCATGCTTCTTCTTCGGCGGTTCTGCGAAGTCTCCAAGTAAATGTTGGCCCTGATGGTGAGGAGACAAGGGCGCAAACAGTACAGAAACCACCTGACCTTCTTCCAAGTCCTGATACTTCTACCTTATTGCAAGATCTTCAGCCTGGTGATAACACTTCCTTTATTCTCCTCAATTTAACACGGACAGGTAATTTCCATGTAGGTAGATCAGCCTCTACC
The DNA here is from genome assembly GCA_032468235.1 of Pseudoxyrhopus heterurus. Lineage (NCBI taxonomy): Eukaryota > Metazoa > Chordata > Lepidosauria > Squamata > Pseudoxyrhopus > Pseudoxyrhopus heterurus. The sequence goes on along the minus strand of JANHJO010003377.1, from coordinate 117,597 downwards.
ATTAAGAAACAAGATATGATATTTGAGATTCACTGCTTTGAAAAGTATGGTGAAGTTTTTTCACAAAAAGCACTGTGGAGCAGATATAAGTCTAAATGCTAACAAGTAGCTTATCTTATCTTATTACTTAAGACCGGAGTGAGCTGTGGCCTAGAGGTGGAGCTCTCGCCTCACAATCAGGGCTGTGAGTTCGACCCTAGGTGGCTGGCAACTCATGCGACGCAGCTGGAACCGGTCGTATCGGCTTCGCCGTTCCATTGGATTATTTCAGCTGCATGGAGAGGGGGGATTTATTGCTTGGGTAACAGCCTATCCTCCAAAAAAAGAATTACCCAAGCTATTGTGCTCTGCAGGGGACTAAGATCTCCACCTGGAGCTCGATACCATAGTCTTTCGAGACTAAAGGATGCCTATACTATACTATTACTTAAGATAACTTCTTCTCTAGGCCTAGGGTCTTCTTCAGAACACTTGGTATTTGTCCAGGATGGAGCAGTTGATTCTGGGAACAATTTCTTTGCGAATAATAGTACAGACAGCAGTACCCCATGGTTTTTACGAGTACAAGAACTGGCTCATGATAGTTTGATTGCTGCCACTCGAGCACAGCTCGCTAAGAATGCCAAAGCAAGCAATAATGGTAAGTTGTTGTTTTTATTACTCCCTTTGCAAAGATGCAAATTAAAGCAGTTCAAGATACTTTCCGTAGAACGATTACTCATGTTTATTTTTTTTATTAATATTTCTTTGTAACACTCCTTCTGAAAATAACTTTTATAGCACATGTTACAATTCTTTAAAAAAAAATGGAATGTTGTTAACTAGAAACATAGTAGTAGTGACTTGGTGTTAGTTGGTGTTAAGAAATATATCTAATTTTACTGGCTTGCATCACTCAATGTTTTTTATTTGTAGGCGTTGTTGTCTAATTGTAGGATTTTTGTTTCCAGGAGAAAATGTTCATGTTTGTTCAGGAGAATCACAGCCGAAGGAATCCAGCCCCATTCCTCACCTACCGCGGGTAGAAAAAAAATTGCAGTGCACTGTTGAAGGCTGTGATCGAACATTTGTATGGCCAACTCACTTCAAATATCATCTAAAAACCCACAGGTATACAGAGTTGCTAAACCTGAAGTTTATCAGGGTTACACACACACACACACACACAAATTCATTTTAAATTTGGGGAGAGTTGGTCAAAGTAAGAGAGCTAATCTCTATTTTGTAAGCTCATCCAGAGCATTTGTTTAAATATTAGCTTAGGATTGAAAGAACTGGCAGCTGCTTTGATTTATAATTCATTGGCCTGAATAAGACTAATATTGCTTTTATTATATATATGCCCAAAAGGAAACACATCGCCAAACAAGTGGAAAGACAAGCAATTGGTAAAAGAAAATGTCCTTTATGATAGCAAAACTGAATACATTTCAAGGGATTCTGATCCCCTTTCTCAAAGGACTAGAAAAGCAATTGAAATAACTTTGTCAATAGGAAATTGTAATTTATTTCATATATTGTGAATACATTACTTAATTGTTTTTAATCTCTTGAGATATTCCCTCAAAAAGTATTGGGAGTTTTAATATAATAAAATATTCTTTCGTTCTGTCACAATTTCTTCTTTACTTTCCATTAACCTTGAGTATTTTTAACTTAAACTTTTTGATAAAAATGTGACATATTTTAAACAAAAAATGTCTTTTTGATTTTGGTTGTTTTTTTATATTAATTAGAATAATTCTGTTTTCCAGGAATGATCGCTCCTACACATGTCCAGCAAAAGATTGTGGGAAAAGCTTTTATGTCTTACAAAGATTGAAGGTGCACATGAGAACACATAATGGTGAGAAACCATTTATCTGCTCTGAACTAGGCTGTGGAAAGCAATTCACAACAGCTGGGAATCTGAAGAATCATCTGCGAATTCACACTGGTATGTTCTTTCAATCTATTTTGGAAAAATGTTTTTTCTTCATGAGTATGTTTATGACCACTTTTCATGAGGTGCTATAAAAGTTTGGATATATATTCTCATCGGTAAACATGACTCTTTTCAGGCTCACAGGAAGTTTAAGTGGGTTTAAAAATAGCTAATAATCAAATTGCAAGATGATCCTGTCAGCAATGGGCTCTGTGACAAATATCTTTAGATGAAATAGATTATAGTGGAGGAAACTTTGCTGGAGAAGGTGGTTTTAAACATAGAAGGAAAACAGAAGTATTTTGTGGGCAGATATAGAAGATTCACTGGCAAGATTCAAAAACTTATTTCTGGTTGTAAGCAACCTATGATATAAAACAAAATATCTCACTGGAAGAGAGAGAATCCATTACTGTTTATTTGTGTGAGAAATAATGGAGATCAGAAAAGATCAGAATGTTTGCAGTGATAAGCTGTAATATGTGAGTGGGAGGGTGAATTAATCAGGAGAGGTATTGCTGTTTTCAATGAGACTTATTTTAAAAACAACCTGGGAATTCTTTATTGAGAGATATGTACGTGTAATGCACTATTTTGAATACAATGGTAATGTCATAACGTATCTTACTGTGCATACCAAGTGTTCTTTTTTGTGAAGGCATTCTGAATTGATTATATGATTATGGGATTCCATTTAAGAATGTACCAAGAATTAAAAATTGAACATTGTGTATTGTAGAGATCTTGGTAACAAAAAATATCACAGATTGTACAAATACTATAGTAACAAAATCCATACAAAGTAAATTACTGTTTTCCATTTACATGGTCTTTTAAAAAATGAAGCAAATAACCTAATTATAATGTGATATAACACAGGGGAAAAGCCTTTTTTATGTGAGGCCCAGGGCTGTGGTCGTTCCTTTGCTGAATATTCCAGCCTTCGGAAACACCTAGTTGTCCATTCAGGTAAGGACATTTTATTTCTTCAGATGAAATTCACAGAGCAGAGAGTATTTATTGGAGATAGCTGTATAAGTTCAAGGTCCTATTCCAGGGTCTCTCCTTTTTCTTTTTAATTTCCCTAGCCTATTCTTTTTATATCTCACTCAGTCTTCAAGCATGTAAAGTCTCATCTAGTCCAGACCCAAGTTTGGTAGATTAAAAATTACAGATCATACAAATTCACAACTCCAAATTATGAACATTTTCTTGCAAAACAATGCTTTGGACTTGGCAGCCTTTTTAGAGCTAATACTTTATATTGACTGAATGTTCCTGATAACAATCTGTTTGACCCATAATAAATATTTAACTTTCTGTTTTACATGTTTTTTCTGCCTTGTTTCAGGACTAAAGCCACATCAATGTCAAATTTGTGGGAAGACATTTTCCCAGAGTGGTAGTAGAAATGTACACATGAAGAAACATCATTCAAGGGTTGAAACAAATAGCAATAGGCAGCATGAGCAAACAGGTAAGGACTAAAATAGAAAAACCTAACATGAGTTCCCCAAATGTTGGTAAGAGATTGAATCCATAGAAATACCAAGATCAATGGATTGGTGACAGTTAACCCCCGTGAGCATTTGGCTAGGAAGTTAGGTGAGCTTTGTGGCTTTATGTTTTGGTGCTTACTGATTTAACCAGGGTATTATGGATTTATATTCTTATAGTGGTTTTAATTTTTTATGCCATCCAGAGTCACTGTTGTGAGACAAGTGGCTCTATAAATGGTATAATTAATTAAAGTGGCAGGATAGAGTTCAAAAGCAATGCAAGTTTATTCCATGTAATCTATACACAAGAATCTGATCTACTAACAGTTAAAGCAAATTGGTGCCAGATAAGAGTCAAGGAACTTCAAGTGGAGGGCTGGACTTGGGTCTCTTCCAGGGGCATAGGGATTCCAGGCTGATGATACGTTTGACCTCGCCTTTTGACTCAGTCTGGTCATTTCTTACAGTAAATAAATTAAGACTGGGCTGGGCAGGAAGTTGTAGTGTAATTGCCCCTTTGGTACTTAACCCTAGCCCAAAGTGTTTAGAGATATTTCTAGTTGATTAATACTGTCACCTGAAAAAAGTAAACAGAGAGGTTCTATCTTATCAGTTACAGTTGCAGGCAGCCCTTGACTTATGACCACAGTTGATTCCAGAATTATGGTTGTAACTCATGGCGGTTGGTAAACTAAGTGTCCACATGATCGCTTCCTTTAACGATCCTTTGTGATCATTAAGTGGAACACAGTCTGCCCTGAGTTGGTGGAGGCCTAGACCCACACCGCAGTACCTCCCCAGGTCTTTTCTCTTATATTACTAAGCAGAATAATACATAGTAATACATATATTACTAAGCAGAATAATGCACTGCTCACAATTTTTAGTTAATCTAAATATCATTACATTATTTACTTATCTTCTTGGAAAAAATATTATAGCATGTTGTTTCTTCTTAGGAAATGTTATGTTTGAATACATGTCCTTTTTCCACTTGTGTACCTTCCATCAAAAGCAACTTGGTTCTTGGTTGTTGGGCCTCATTTTCTCATACTGGTAGTTCTCGCTTAATCACCATAATTGGGACTGGAATCTCAGTCATTGAGCAAATCAACATATCGTGACTGCTTTGCTTGACAAACACGATCCTAAAAGTCTACAGTTGGGTCATTAAGCAACTGCATGGAGATAAATTCTTGTGTCCTTGCTTTACTATGCCTGTGGAGTTGCATGCAGAGAGAGACAGATAAAGCACAGAGAGGCAGGGAGACAAGAATTTTAGCACACTGAAACTGTGCACAGTTAGGGAGAGGCAGGGAGCTTTTAACGTGTGCTAAAATCTGTGTACAGGCATAAAGAGGTGGGGATCCTTGCTAAAATCCTTGTCTCCATTGTCTTTTCTGGCGAAACTGGCAGAGAAGATTGCAAATGGCAATCATATGATTGCGGGGTGTATGGCAACTGGTCACAAGTGAAACAGATGACAATCAGCTGACAATGGGGGTGTATGCAATTTTTTGAAACAGCAGAAGTGGTTTACAGGCCCTAAAGCACCCTTCTGAGGCTGTTGGTAATTCAAAAGCTGGTTAAATGAAGACTACCTATACCCTCTCAGCATTCTACTCCTGATGCAGTATCATTGGTTTAGAATGTATGTCCAGTCCTGTTTCTTTCTGTCATGATTACCTTAATCAGTCATGTTTGCAAAATACCCGATCATTTTGGCACAATAATTCATTGAACATATCTTTAGTCATGTACTGAGTGTGTTGATAAAAGTTATTTTTCTGCTGAAACATAGATGCTCTTGTGTTTGAGTAGGCTGTTTATCCTTCCATGGCGTGTTTTTTTGATGGCTTAAATAACATTCAAACAAATGACATCAAAGTAGTTATGGATTGCAAAAATGGATACATTTTTTTTAATGAAAGTGAAATGTATCCGAATAAAGTATTGAAATTTTATGGCTTTGAAATTTAATTTGTGAAAATAAAGTTTCTGTTTCACAAAAAGTCACCTCTGAAGAACACTAATCTCATTTAGCTATAGTCTCCTTATAAAACTGAACTGTTTGAATTATGCATACATCAATCTTTACCTGTTGCTACTACCCCCTCATCTTCTATCCTTCACAGAGAAAATCTCATAAGGATGAATGCAATACAAATGAATTCAGATTTGTGAGTAATAATATAATCCTCTTTTCTGGACTCTAAAATAATATTGCAGACCACAGTAAATTAATCATGTGATGGCTTTTTTTTTAAAACCCAGAATCACTCATGGGCAGCAGTTTGTTGGAAGAATCTGAATTAGACAGTAAGACCCTGGTGTCAATGAACTCTCCATCTAGCCTTGTTGAATCTTTGCATTTGCCAGATCCAGAATCAATGATTGGTGTAAAAGAAGGTGAGAAAATGTTTCTAATCTAAAAGAAGCCGTGTATGAAATGAAATCAAAGATGAAAATAGATGGTCTTGTGTTTTTAATGTATAATATAATTTAATGGAGTTACATGGAATACAGGCAAATATAGCACAGCAAGATTAATCATAATGCAAGAAGGGGTGGATTTTAAAACTTCCCTGATAATTGTGTAGTGATAGTGGAATAATTTTGAGTTGCCAGTTTTATTCCATGTCCTTTTGAGAATCTGACAAGAAGAAAAACATGATTTTCTTACAAATGTAGTCTGTACCTGGAAAGCAGATGTCTCATCTTAAGGCTGGATGCTTTATTTGGGATGGTCTTTTCATATTCTGTAGTATCTTACAATCCATAGGACTGAAGTATGAGCTTGTGAATTCTTTGGCAATTCATTTTTTACCTGGTCTGGTTGATATTAATGCACTTTATAGATTGCCTAATGTGACCTTGTGAGTTGGGACATAAACTGGGAATACTTGATAGTTCCAAGCACAAGTTGCTGCTGCTTAATTATTCAAATTATTATGAAATTGTAATCTAATTGTCAGAAAGCATAATTGTATATAAAATGTTAGCTTTCTTTAGCCTAAGATAAGCTATATGAAGAATGTTGAAAAAAGGATTTATCCTTTACCAAAACATGTTTTAATGTATTTTTTAATATTATATTTTGTCTACTGTAATAATGAAAAGCACTATTGGGTTAGGGTCTGTTTATTTATTTATTGCTGTATGTTATGCAGTGGCAATATAACAGTTCCAACACTGGTCCAAATGCATCAGTGGAATCCTTAAAATCAGTCATTATTTCATATAGCTGAAATCCTGGGACACTTTGTTGTTCCTGCAAGAGATCTTACATGATTTCAGGCAAAAATGTTGAGATAAAAGACATGTGGTAGGAGGAATGTTTAGTTATTATTCAACAATGATTCTAGGTGGTGAACAGTGATTAAAAATAAAAGCAGCCACATATAAAAGGTTAAAATGCAGAGTAGCTGAGAAGAACAGTAGTCATTTCATATTAGCAGACAGGCCCCAGGGCCTGAGCAGAGAACCAGGTCTTTAGAGCCTTACTAAAGACCAGCAGAATTGGGATAAACCTGATCTCCAGAAGGACAATGTTTCAGATGGCAGGCATTACAGCAAAAAAAATCAAGTGTTTTGAGCTGAGATTCTACAGCCAAGCATTCCCATCCTGCTGGATCAGACAAGATAGAGAGAAACAACCAGGAGGTATGATCAGTGCTTTCTCAGTATCATACCCAGACCTTTATTCCTACTAAAAGGGGTCCAGAAAATCTGTTTCTTCTTGAGTCTTCTGAAGCTGCAGTATGATCACCTTCTCTATAGCCTCCCCTTACAAGGAAAAATTGGACACTGGATGAAAATTTTCCAGACTAGTTGCGTTAAGCAATGGCCCCTTGAGGAGAGGGGCACCACCACCTCAAGAGTTAGTGCGAAGGAGGAATTAACTATTGCCCAAATCCAATCACACATCCTCTCCCATGTGGCCTTAATTAACCAGGAAGGGCATAAGTCTAACTCAGAAGTAGCTGAACTGACAGCTGTGAGAACCTTGTCCACTTCCTCAGGGCTTAACAGAATCTAATTTTTCCCAGATAACCATGCAAGACTTAACCCCCATGACCTCCACTGGCCCTGCTTCCAGCTGGAGTCCAATAGAGAGCAGTTTTTTTCTGGAAGATTCCTCACAGCAACCTTGTGTTGAACCTCTTAGTTAAACCCTCTTAGAAGAGACTGAATCACTCAAAACAAGGCTGCTAGAGACACATCTGCAGATGTAATAAGGGTCAAGAAGTATTTTATATGTTGCTACCGGTACCCTTACCACCATAAGGTTGTCTCAAACAATGGATTTAATCCATGTTTGGTTGGGTTTATTCCTTGTTGTCTGCTAGAAGTATCTCTTCTCCAGCTTCATCCCATTAAGCTCCTCCATAAAGCAGGAGAGTTCTGGGATCCACAGGGGAAGAAAGGCTGCTGCGGTATGATAAAGATTGCAAGTCCCAGAGAACCCTAATCCTTCAGAGCATCGTTCTCTCTGAAATCCATTTGACTCCACTAGTTGCCTGGAGATGACCAGTCCAATAAGTCTATCCTCCTTGTGGTGGGTGGTGATGTCAAAGAATTGCAAACCTACCTGGGAGTCTATCCATAACAGAAGAATAGCCAGTGTCTCCCCCAAATTCAGAACACCTTACCATTGCTCCAAAAGAAAAAAATAGGTCAGGCATATGACTACTGTTATGTGTTGTATATGATGTTGCATAAGAGATCATTGAAATCTTGCAAAACATTGCCTGTATAATAAATTGTTATCATTGTATAATGATTGTATGTTAGTATTCCTTTTCTACTGGAATTCTCATACATTTTTTAAAACTTTGTTTTACTGCATTTACATGATACACGCTGTAGATTGAGAATTTTTTAAAATATCAGTTATTTTTCTGCTTGATTTATAGAGGTTTTAACTGAAGCAGCAGTAAATTCTCTCCATGATGTATCTGATGTGGTTTTGCCATCTCATCACCTGATGCCTATGTCAACATCAAGGCACTCTTATGGCGTATCGTCCTTACTACAATAAATTCTTAGGTCTGAAGGTTTCTGTTTTGAAAAATATAGTTCTAATCTCTTTAATTTCAGAAAACATTTGCTCCTTCTGTGATTGAAGGTAAGAAATTTGCATGTTTTTCTACTGGGGAACCAGGCCATTCTAAAGTGCACATATCCTTCTCACTTTGCTCAGAAGGTAAAGTTAGAAAAAAAAATCTAATTTCAGTTCCTGTGGGACAAGAGAATTCCCTTTTCCAGTTCCAGCTTTTCTTGCTTCAAAAAGCATTCATGCCTACATTTTTCATCTGTTGTCCTTGTAGCAAAGATGACCTCAGCCAGTGATTTCTGTTATTTCCTTTGTTTAATATTTTTTTCCTTTTCAGTTTGCTTCAGGACTGCTGAGCTAAGCAATAGCAATGAATTGTGAATTGTGAATCTCCTAAAGTCGTCTGCAGATATGGGCGGCTATAGAAATCAAATAAATATATAAATAAATCTCCTAGGATTTTTCTGATTGGGACTTAATTTCCAAGTATACATCTGAGTGACATATGTCTGCCTTCCCATCATGATTCTCTGAGAAGGGCAATATCCCTGCTCCTGAATCGGTGGCCATGGACAACCCACTTTTAATAGCTAGCACATCCTTTGGGAAGCTGAAGAATAGGCACTGGAGTGTATAAAAGTTCTTCCCAAATGGGAACACATAATTAAAACTAACTTTGCCAAGCAGTATCACTTTTCAAAGACCCAATGAATTTTTGATCCTCAGAGAATCTTGGGAAATCCATGGCTTCTGTGGAGCAGACTTATACCCAAGATCTCACATCTAGGAAGAACAGAAATGGCAAGAAGCTACATTTTGGAGAGTTCCCTCACCCCACGGCAGGAGATGCACATTGAAAGGAAGAAAGAGCATCTCCACTCCTTCTTTGGTGGAGCTGTCTCCTGACTACTTCAGGGACAAGTACTAGGCTACTTTTATAGGCAGAAAAGACAAGTCATTGGGAAGTCCTCCACAACGCCATTTCTGACCTGAATGTCTCCTTTCAGACCTAGTGAGAAAGGGGAAGCAGATCTGTCACTGGATATAAGGAAGAGGACACTAGCCGGTCCCCGAGTCTTAAAGTCTATTCCAAAAATCTTCTACTCAGTAAATTCTTCAGGATCTTAGACCTAGAAGTCCAAAGCAGTCCACTCCCATTGATCCCCTGGTGGACCCAGTGGTGGCTAAGTTCTGTGTGTCAGGAACCTCTTCAAGCTAGACCAGATTTGAAAACCAGTTATGAATACTAATATTACTTTTATTATAAGGCTATAGTAACAATCTTGCAAATCTGAATGCTCATGCTCCCATTTATTTGTAAGGTAACTAGGGAGGGCCAAGCTTGAGACACTTCCTTGAATTATATTTCTGCCTTGGACTGTGTGTTTGTGTGTGGGCGTGCGCGTGCGTGTGTGCACATGCAATCATAGTTGAGTTTTTTACCATTGGTTACTCATACACCCCTTTTACTCATACACTCTGGCTAATAGCCTTCCCCAGACTTCCCTTCCCTGAAGTATTCAACAAAATCCATGGGAAGAGTGGAGAGGATGCATTATTCTGCCCTTGATAGTAAAGCCTACCTAAAAGACATCTATAGGGCTGTAGTATTTTCTTTGTCTTTGATATAGGTAATCCTGAACTTACAACAATTCATTTAGTGACCATTCAAAGTTACAATGGCACTGAAAAAAGTGACTTGTGACCATTTTCCACACTTACGACTGTTGCAGCATCACCATGGTCACATAAACAAAAGTCAGAAGCTTGGCAGCTGACTCATATTTATGATGGTTGCAGTGCCCCGGGGTCATGTGACCCCTTTTTCCAGTGCCCCGGGATCATGTGACCCCTTTTTTCAGTGCCCTGGGGTCATGTGATCCCTTTTGGACCTTCTGACAAGCAAAGTCAATGGGGAAACAAAATTCACTTAACAACCATGTTACTAACTTAACAACTGCAGTGATTCACTTAACTGTTCCAAGAAAGGTCATAAAATAGGGCAATATTCACTTAGCAAATGTCTCACATAGCAATAGAAATTTTGGGCTGAATTGTCGTAAGTCGAAGGCTACTTGTAACTCTTATACCTCAGTAAAGTACTCTTCAGCAGGAAGGTACTAAAGGAAATAATTCTGAGCAAAGACTGCTTCCTGGGACATGATCATATCCCCAGTGACAGCTTTGATACACAATATTCCACTTTAGACTGCTGATTTTACTGTAGGGAAATCCACATCAGACTTACGATGAATGTCCTTATAAAGACATAGTGTTCAATTCACCAAGAAAAGAAGTAGTCATCAATATTTGCATTCTATATGGAGTCTCATATAACTTTCCTGTATTAATTTGTCAAGTATTTTGTGGAATTCCTTTCTGGCTTAGTATTCTGAACTGAGGATGGGATCTTTTATTTCCCCCCCAAGAACTGACATTGGAATTTTCTAGCCCCATTTCTGAAAGAGTGGGAAGAGATACCCACTTCAGAATGCTCTGTCCTCACTGTAGAAGAAGGATCTTCATGGTAAGTTTATTTATTTATTTATTTATTAATACAATTTATATGCCGCCCCACTCCCAAAGGACTCTGGGCGGCTTACAACATATAT
>JANHJO010003377.1:85860-106406 GCA_032468235.1 Pseudoxyrhopus heterurus | reverse complement strand
GCGCATTACAGTAATCTAGCCTCGAGGTGATGAGGGCATGAGTGACTGTGAGAAGAGCCTCACAGTCCAGGAAGGGGCGCAACTGGCGCACTAGATGAATCTGTGCGAAGGTCCCTCTGGCCACAGCTGTCAAACGATGTTCCAATTTTAGCTGCAGATCCAGGAGGGCACCCAAGTTGCGAACTCGTTCTGAAGGGGGTCAATATCTCCCCACCCAGGATCAAGTTCAATGCATCATTGCTAAATATGGTGTAATTTCACTGAAGAATTTGATAGGTTTGGTTTAATAACAATCCTTATATTTATCTTAAGATATTTACTTTAAATTTTATTGGAGGATTACAACATTCCTTTTAACATTTCATTAAAGATGGAAAATTAATTTGGTAATCTGATCTTTATAATAACTAGTATTTACAAGATGCATTAGCAACTATTCTTTTCCTTTCAACATTGAACGGACCTCTAATTTCAGGTGGGTTATGTTGGGATGGCTTTAGGTTTAGAATATGCACCACCCGAAGTGTTTTGAGTCAGCATTATAAACTTACTTAAATGAAGGCAAAAGAAAAATATTTTTAGAAAGTCTGGTTTTTTTCCTCAGATTGTTCAGAAAATTGTTAATACAACTTAATGTTTCATTAGATAAACCAATTTTTGCTTAGTTTCTAAATTTGGATAGAGAATTTGGCCAGACTGGTTTTCAGTGTTTATTTAGAAGATAAATGCACAGTAAAGTCTGCTGCAGGGAGAAGTGCAAAGTGTTGGGAAGAAAGTGGCATCATTTTGGGCAGAGATCCCAAATTCTTCAGGTCATAAAATTTCAGATTGTTCATCAATCCCAAACATCCATTAGATGAAAATAATTAGTACTGCTTTCATAGTACTATGAATAACTAATAATACTACGAATAATTAGTAACAGCAACAGTGGGTAGCCCCACGAACTCTCGGGGGTCAATATTGACTACTTTGGAAAATCCTGGTCTTGGGTAATAAGAAATGTTGCATGGATTGACTAATCCTATTGTTTCATGTTTTCTATATTGGTAAAATTGTTCAATTTTAAAACTGAGATAAAATGATTCAGTATTATTTGAACTGAACTAAAGAATGAACTAGTTCATTCTTTAGAAGTCTGTGCTACAAGTACTAAGAAGTAAAATGAATGCATTTATTTTACAGTTAGAGAAGAACAGCGAATCTGTGACACTGAATATATGATACTAGATGAAGCTAAAGAACAGGCTTTCTGATGCTCAAGTTGTTTGACATTTAATTTCCTGGAATTCGTGCAGTATCTCCAGTGTTCTACTTATGACATGTTGGAGCAGAGGCCTGGACTATGGTTTTGCTTCAGTCAGTGAAAAACACTTCATTTTCTAAGAGAGGATGGAACAGCAGCTATTAATTATGGAGTTAATATTTAACCTGGTGTACAAAAGCCAGGAGATAATGTTCTTGTACCTAGCTTAAAGCCAGATTTTTTTTTCCTTTTTTGAAGTGACCATAAGCTCAACATTATATTGGCTTGTTCTTGGAGAAATATCTTTTAAGTAGTAATAAATTCTGCACCACGGTGTGGCAGTTCTGGTTTTGCTTATCTATAGGGGCAGTTGGTGGTACTCTTTCATCTGGAAATTTTACCTTCCCATGCTTTGTGTGGATATGTTTACTAACATTGCTTTTGGTCCAAATTGAAGATCTCATACTATTCAGAGTATTGCTTAGGTCACACTTGCTTCTTGCTGTGATATTTTAATTTCTAATTATTAGACTTAATAGATTTTTTTGTTTTTAAAAAAATCAAAGGTAGAAATTATTCACTGGCATTCTGTTGTAAATAAACTACATATTTCCATTCTCGATATGGTTGCATGTGTATTTATTTGGTGGCTTTTGAAATACACTTTGCATTACACAGAAGTTTAGAATGAGTAACAGCTTTAAAAACACAATGAAGTTATATGCAGTATAAAACACTAACTGTGACAGACTACATTAACAGCAATTTCCAGGAAGAAAGGCACACATTCAAAGGACGGGGGTGAGGGGGGGGGTGAGGGAAGAGTCAGCCCAGTTCAGAGCTGACTCCTGGGAAGAGGAAATTATTTAGGATAGCTACTCCCTAATATCTCCCACAGTATAGCCATTAGGGTAGGGTAGTAAAGGTTTAGTCTAGCAAGAATATACATGGTGTAAGCAAATAAAGAATGGAACTTTGGATGAATTATGTTACATTGCTGTTGAACTAGGCCGGACACTAATGGAACATTAAAATTAATTTGAAATGAATACACTGACTCAAAAAGAAACAGCATTTAAGAGAAGCACTCAGTGGTCCCTAAATTCTTATCCAATTAATAAAGACTTTGTGTGCCTCAAGAATATACTTGAGAGGGAAAAAGTGGGATACAGTACAATTGTTTAGTGCAGTGTTCTTGACTAAAGCTGAAGTGCGTAAGACTACTTTGAAAAATACTTTACAATGAAGTTTTCTGTTTTGATACTAAAGCCTTTGACTCTACAGTGCATTAAGCAATTTTCGTCTTCACATTAAATTAACTGCAAATTTTAGATTGCATCTAGGTCTTTTGGTTGAAAGCAGGTGAACTCATTGTAATTCTAAAAAAAATTGAGAAAGTTTTTCTACTTCCTAGAAGAAATATGGTAATGTTTTCTGGAAGGCTCATTTTTCCCTATTGTCTGTGCATGTTAGAGATTATTGTTGTGAATCATTGTTATTTAGGTTGTTAGGCATTAGTTGGCTTGTGAGTAGCCTTACTTATCAGGCATTAGTTAGCATTTTGTGAGTAGCCTTAGTTATCAATGGTAGCAATTTTAAATATCTTTAACTTTCAAATGTGATCTCTGGTTCAAACTGATTGGGATGACTGATGTATATACAACTCCTTTTACCCTCTTGGGCAATCTTCGTTTAAGCAAGATCTCAAAAATCTAGCATTAGCCAAATTTAAAACTACCTCAAGTCATATTGCTAACTAGAATACTTCAAAGTCACATATTCTAATATAATTATATAATATATATATAATTAAAATATACAATTTAGCTTCAGTTCTGCAGAAATCTAGTCCTTGATTAAAGAAAAGAATATGCTGAAAGCAAATAGAGACTTATCAGTTATTTCTACTTTAATTCCAATCTTTTTAGTCCCTCTTGGGATAGCTGTTTTATGATGTCAGTCTCAGTACCGCTCTGGAATTTGTGATTTCTGTTGATTAAAAGCATTCATTACATTATTGTCAGTAAAAGCACTAAAGTGATCAAAATTAGCACATGTGAATCCTTTCTAAGAAGTCAGGGTAGCATATAGTTTTCCCATCTTACCCTTTCAACAGTCTGTGACTTAGTCACTTTCTCATTTTACCTAAAGTCAGACAGAGAGGTTTATGATAGGGAAGAAAATTATATCAAGTGCTTATGGGGAAATTCTAAGATCATCAAATGTTATGCAGGAGGAATTGCTAATTTATGAAGTTTACTGTTTTGTTACTGGCAGGATAGGAGTGAGACAGTTACTATCTAAATTCTCTTGTTATTTTCGCTATTTCCATATCTATTTGCAAAAATAGAAAGGTAAATGATTATGCCAATATAGCGTATCAATTTTGCAGACCTGTTGAGATAAGAGGGTTGAATATACCTTGAAAGATGTATGGAATATCTGGTTTCATAAACCACAGGCAGAAATATAATGCTAGTGGATGCTGACATCTACTGAAGCTGTCTCAATAGAGTATGGGTCTCTGAATCATGGTTTTCACTATAATCATTAGCCTTTTGGTGGCATCAACCTCGCTACATACTTTTGTGGTATAGACATATTGTTTCCTTTCATACCTTTTTGATTCAAACTGCTGTTGCTTTTCTACTGTGTCTGTGGCTTCTCTCCCCTTCTTTCTCACAAACTCTTCATTCAATCCAAATTGCTGCAAGGTGTCTTTAAAAAGCTTCTGTGCTCCTTGACAGGCACTATGCTTTGGAATAAAAAGAGAGAGATCTTAGAAACACTTTTCTCTTTCACAAATAAATTAATAAGTAATTGAAATTCTTTGGCAAACTCTCTAAAATAAGACAGATACACATTTAGAAAATACATTTTAAATAATAGGTTTGAGGTAATTTAAAAAAAAACTCAATTGCAAAACATTTACTGTTGTGACTTGTTCAAAGAGGTAAGGTCTGTTCTTCACACGCATCTTCATCTCTTCTAGTTCTTTCTTATATTCTCTTGTTCTTTTTTGGTCATTTTGCCTGAAACAAGAATTAAATTTACTGCCTGAAATAATCTGAATTATTGTTCATATATTAAAAAAAAGCTTTGTTCTGCATAATTCCCAGAATATAAGATACTTTTTGCCTTCAAAAATAAAATTGGTCTCTATTTGTCAAAAAGTTTAAAAATCTTTTTAGTCTAATCTTGTAAGTTAATACTGTTCTAATACAGTGTAATTCTAGTATCTTATTTGTTTGCATGCAGTTTTGGAATTGGGAATTGTGCAAAGCAGCCTGTAAATACAAGTAAATAAAGTATAATAGTTCTTGTACGATTGCTACATTTTGGGCACAATTGAAAGCCAATCCATCTAAATAAAAACATGTATACAGACACATAAACAGCACTAAGTAATCTATATTTAAATATTTTGCTCTGTATTACTTGGTAAATTTATAATACTGACCAGTTTTGCTTCAGTTTTTCTTTGTGTGTCTCTTCCAAACTTTTATGTGGGTCCATAGCTTTTGCTCGACAAATCACTGATTTATGTATTGCTTGACATTTTTTTCTTTGTAGCTCTGCCCAGCGAGCTCCTTCATTCTCCTTGTATTTCTTATTTTCTTGGAGGAGTCTATAAATATAGACATGACCAATGGAACATATAAATAACCCTTGACTTATGACCAGTCACTTAACAATTGTTCAAAATTACAACAGGCTTAGAATCTGGCCATCATAAATGTTGTATCCCACATACATGTACCCCACTGTCACATGACTGCATTTTGGGTACTTGGCAATTGACTTGCCTTTATGACTTGTTATATGTCCTGTGGTCATGTGAACATCATTCACTTCCCCACCCCCCTTGTCTCCAGCAAAAAACTGCCCATTTTGAACAGGTTTGCACATGACCACTTCATTCACCTAATGGCCATGGATTTGCTTAATAATTATGACAATTTGCTTAATGCCCCATTGTAAAATAGAGTCCAGTCAAATGGGTGCCTCAATTTACAAGTGTAATGATTCAGAAGCAGAAATATGATCCCAATTGCGGTGGTAAGTCAAGGGCTACCTTTATTCATTTCAAAATGAAATAACAAGTATACAAAAATAAAGAATGAAGTAAAACCTGTTAATTTCTTATAGTTAAACCTTTAAAAATAACTTTAAGCCTCCCTGTAATGTGCTTGATACCATTCTTTAATTCTTAAGTTTTTTTTTCATGTAATATAGAATATATTTTCAAAGATAATCTCCATCAGATGATTATTTGGGTTGGAACTAAGGAAACAAAAGGAAAGAAGTCAGGGTAAGCCATAGCATTTCTACTTGGGCAGCATTCAAATCACTTTTTCTTATTTTCTCCAATTCCCAGTCAAGCTATGATGAAGCTAAGAAAGTTTATGCTATTTTATGGTAAAATATTTCTAAAATATTATTATAAATACATGTATTCTTCAACAGTATTTATAAAATGTTATTACTTACTTAATAGTACCTGCCCTCTTTCTCACTGCATCTGTAATATATATTGGAAGTGTATTGGTAGAGAGGGCTGAAAGACAATTAAAAGACCGACTTCTTTGTATTGGAGCTGTAGAAGATTGCTGAAGATCCTGAAAGCAAAAATACTTTTAACTAGGGTTTTTTTTTTAAATTCTGTGGCAAGCACAATTTTAAGTGTAGAGATTCTTTCATATGTGAAACCACCACATGAGTATGTAACATTTTACTAACTTGCAAAAGCCTTGTTAATATATGCTCTGTTAATATATATATTGATACATCCTGCAAAATTCCACAATATACCATCATTACCACACAGAAAATATTCATCAAATGCTTTTTACCCAAGTTTCAAAGAGAAAAAGTTTTATGCAAAATATGCTGGCTAGCCCTCTCCTTGTCCTACAGATATAACTTGGAAGCCTTGATAGTGGTAATTATGTGCTTGCTTTTAGCTTAATAATTTATTTTAAATCCTTTTAACAGTTCAGAAGGTGTGTTCCATAGACCAAAAATGGAAGTCAAATACAAATACAAATACAAAATACAAGTAGTCCTCAATTTACAACGCTTCATTTAGTGACTGTTCGAAGTTACAACAGCACTGAAAAAAGTGACTTATGACAGATTTTTACACTTATGTTGCAGCATCCCCATGGTCATATGATTTACATTCAGATGCTTGACAACTGACCACATTTACGACTGTTGCAGTGTCCCGGAATTATGGGGTCCCCTTTTGCGACCTCCTGACAAGTAAAGTCAATGGAGAAACCAGATTCACCTAACAACTGTGTTACTAATTTAAGAACTGCAGAGATTCATTTTAATAAATGTGGGGAGAAAAATCGTAAAATGGGGCAAAACTCACTTAACAATTTTCTCACTTTACAACATACATTTTGGGATCAATTGAGGTCATAAATTGAGGACTACCTGTATCGCTAACAGTATTTATAAAAACAATGGGCTTAATCCAAAATGAATTCAGGTACAATATTAAACTCTCCAGCAAGGCATTTCTGAAGCCATAGGATTCTGCAGTCGTCAGGTGGAGAGAAGTGTTTGCCTTGGGAGTTCCTTGCAGATTATGCTAATGAAACGCTATGGCTGTCTCGCTGGCAGTGCTTTGCCACAAAAAGCTAAGTATAAGACATATCATAGAGGACAAATAGCCATAGCATTTAGGCCATCATGTTTCTCAAGCACACCTTCAGGTCTCAAGCTACTCTGGCTTAAAGCTATATAATAAACATTGTTCAACTATCAAAACTTTTGATATCCGATAATGTCAGCTAACAAGACAGGATTCTCCTCCAAAGTACAGATTATTCTGCCTTTATAATGGAAGTATAGCCTCTTCTTTTCAATTCAGTCCTCCCAACCATACAAATATTTTTAGCTTAGAGCTCCAGTGTGGCAGATAGGAACATCAACATGCCGGCATATTTCTCCTTTAGCATTCACCAGACTAACCATTCCACATTAGAAATCTGCCTATCTGCTTACACAAAGAAACATTCAATTAAATCGGTGCTATGCCCACCATGGCAGCCATTTTGTGAATCAGGAAGCCCTACAGAAGACATATGGCAAAAACGTGTATAACACAGTGTCCAAATATGTCCACCAGTCCAAAATGATTAGAGGGATCCTTTTCTATTTGAAATTACATTAAAATTGGAACTCAAATATAAACTGATATTGTTATGGCTGTTCTTACTATATTCCCCAATAGATATATGCTTAATCTAAAACTTTCTGTTTTAAGTGATAGAAAATAAATGTTTATGTTGCAGATATATTTGCACATGTAGAAATACAAATAAGTTAAAGCAAATCCTTTACCATCATCTTGTCACACATGTTATGTCTGCAACTGAGATTTGCTGTTCTCAGTCTGAATGGTTTACTACGAGTTGCTTCTTTAATTTCTTGTTTGGTTAGTACTTTTCTCTGAAATGTCCAGTAAAGTTCTTCAAAATCAGGCACTGAAGTATTAATTCTTGGCTTAAAACTAAAGTTGTCTTGCAGAAAACTCAACTTTTGCTCCCTATTTTTGGAGGCAATTTGGGATTTTTTATCCCTTTGTTTATTGTCAAGCTCATTGGGGGCCCAGGACTTTTCCAATAATTCCTTGGCTCTCAACTGAATACGGATTTTTCTTAAGAGTTCAGCTTCTAGGGATTAAAAGGAAAAAAAACAATGAACATTCATCCTATGACAATTTACATAAAAATATACAATGGAAAATGCCAAAGTACAACAATCCTTCTCAATATGATATTTGTGTCAAGCAATACATTTTGGAAACTATACCAAGCAGTATAAGCAATTGGCTAGGAATTTTAGAGAGGCTTCTGATGGAGAAAGCTAATGCAGAAGGTATAACGAAGCTTTGAAATGACAACAGAACAGAAATCTTTAACTCATAAACAACAACAAAAAGTGATTATGTGTCATCAAATCAGTGTTGATTCTTTGCAATCACAAAAATTTTCTCCGGGTAAACTAAAAACCCCAAATTAAAAATATTAAAGTTGTATAATAGAAAGCTCTTGTGTGAAATACATAACCAATTTGCATTGCATATATATTGTGTTTCTGAATAGTGTTTTGCTTTCCCCACATATTTGATTAATTTACTTCCTTTTACATTGGACAAATCTTTGTATTGTGATTGAATAAAAGACAAAAAAGTTCAAAATCAGATTATTGTGGCGATTATTTCCCTTTCACAAATCAAGGGAAATATTAACAACCATTACTATGTTAGGAAAGTCAAAAGTAAATCTTTGCCTAGATGATACCATCTTTACCTTCGAGTTTATCCCCAAGCATTGGCTCATATGTGGACTTAGGGATTTTCTTCCTGAACTTTGGTACTATTTTCTTAGCTGGGGTTAAAATGTTCAGAAACTGCTGTCTGGTGGCCTCTTTTATCTTCTCTTCTTTTATCTGAAAGCTGAAGGGTTTTTGCATTGAAACAAGTAGCTCCTTTCTTTTTTGAGTTTCCATTTGTCTACGGATTTCATTCTTTTCCATTATTTCCTGGTAGAGTGGCAGATAGATATGAGCAGGCACAGGTTGTGCTCTAAATTGTTTTTGGCATTCTGCAGCCTCTTGCAATTGCATTTTGTATGCAGTTGACTCTTTTTCAAGGAATGCCTGTGATTTTAAAAATTGAGATCTTTGATGAGTTTCTCGAAGGGTCATTTTGAAGGGCTGAGGAATAGTAAAAGAGGAAATCCCGATAGCTGAGGCACTCTTTGATTTTGAACAAGACTGAAGGAATGAGTAATGATTTTTCTCATCTTTTGAGCTATCTAAAGTGATATCAGACAAAGAGTTCCAACTTCTTATATCACCATACCTAAGAATAAAATTAAAAAACACTAAGAGAGACACAGATGATAAGTTACATTAGATAAATGAAATAAGCTAGGTATAATTAACATTTTCAAGACCGGGTATGATTTTATTAACCATTTAATTAAATATTCTTTATTTACAAACTATGATACAAAATATTCCCTCAAAGCCGAAGAATTACTGGAAGATAAAGAAACCTACATCCCAGTAAATCCAACCCAATATAGAAACTAAACAATCTGATCAAGAGAAATCATAACCTAACCAAAAAAGGTCAAATCACAAAGAGCAATAGTGAACAGTGATGGATGAAAAGCAGTAGACCCATTCTCCCTTGCTTCTATGAATGTCCCAAAATACACAAACCCCACATACATCTTCATCCAATTGTATCATTATCGGGGAACCATGTGACTAATTTAACAACTGCAGTGATTTAAGTGAATTACTTAACCACTGTGGCAAGGTTATAAAATGGAGCAAAATTCACTTAACTATCTCACTTAACAACAGAAAATTTGGATTAAATTATGGTCATAAGTTGCGGTTGATCTGTATTTATGACAAATGTACTGTCCCAGGGTCATGTGATCACCAGTGGTGGAATTCAAATTTTTTTACTACCGGTTCTGTGGGCATGGCTTGGTGGATGTGGCTATGCAATTGGCCAATCAGAGGTGGTATTTGCTGGTTATCCGATCCAATCAAAATTATCGCTACCGGTTCTCCCGAACCTGTCAGGACTGGCTGAATACCACCTCTGGTGATCACCATTTGTAGCCTTCACAGCTGGCTTCTGACAAGTAAAGTCAATGTGGAAAGCCAGATTTGCTTAACAACCACATGATTCAGATGCGTTTTTGATCCATATCCCTCCTTGCTGATCAGGGCCTTGGAGGAGGTAATGTATGATGCATGTGCTGGTGCATGCATCCTTCAGAGAAGAGGTGGTTCTGCAACTGCTAAAAGTGTGGTGGCCAGGATCTTCGTCACAAAAATTATTGCTGGATCCAGAAGACTTGGACATTTTTCATCCAATAGCCAACCTTTTCTTTTTAGGGAAGATGGCTGAATTGTAACTTTCAAGGGCCTCTGTTGTCAGACTGGGATAAATCACTGAGACAGCGAGATATGTTTTGTAGACCTGTGACAGGCTTGGAGAGGAGAAAGGTGTTCCTTCTTTTTTCCTCAATGTTCAATACCATTGACTGTGGTATCTTCAGGGGATTAAGAATAGGGAGCATGGTGTTATAATGGTTTCTTTCCTTTCTGCAGGGATAGGTTTAATCAGGTGTTGATGGCATGTGTGTAATGAGACAACTAGCCCTCAATCTCTGCTTTGTGGGGGTGGGGTGCTCATAGCTTTATTCTTTCTCCATTTTTCATCAACACCTATTTGAAACTGCTGATAATATAATGTGTTAGCACGGGATCACTATCATCAGAATTATGATAATATTAGTTGCACATATCTGTTTTGGGCAGACCAAGTGATGCTGTCTTGGTGCTTTCCCAGTTTCTAGTGGCTGAGGAGGTTGGATGGGGAAAACATGCTTAGACTCAACGTACCTGTAGATTTTCTGCCCCATAGGATCTGGATCAAGTGATTTTCCAACATTAACTCTGGATAAGGTTGCATTTATCCAATTACAGCCTGTCAGGCATCTCAGGACTCATTATTCCTACTTGAGGAGCAGATGGCACATATGACCAAGGCTTTTGCACAACATTGCCTTGTATATAATTGTATGGTTTCTAGACAAAGAGACCCTGCTTACAGTCACTTAAACTTCCCGGATTGATTTCTGAAATGCATTCTACATGGAGATGCTCTTGAAGATCACTCAGAATCTGCAACTAATCTAATCCAAAATGCAGCAGCACATACTGTATAGTCATAGATGTACCTCAATATGCCTATGTAATATTGTTACTCCGTAACTTCCACTAAATCCCGATAGGCAGATGCTAGAACTTTTTATGAGGATTTTAAAGACTGTAGAAAGAAAGAATATAAAAACAATCCATTTGATCAACGTTAAAATAATGAGCTGTTACTTGGGTGGATTTTAATGACTTCTTGGCTAGGACTGGAAGACAATGGTTATTTCAGGTCATGTTTAATTATAAATCAATTTTTTGAGTGTCACTGAATTTTGATTATTTGAAGAGAAGAAATAGAGAGGGGAAACATTTAAGAGGGAAGGATGGTTTCAAACTGGGTATAATAGACAGAATTTGTAATACTTACGTTGTCATTTCTGATAACGCCTAGGAGACTTTTGCTATTTCAAGGAAGGGATGAGGTTTTTGAGATGAGATTTTGGAGGTATCTTGGGCAAAAGCTGATAAGTTCTTAATATTTGATTATATTTGCTGGGGATGAAGGGTTTTTTTTTTTTTCTATTATTTTTTTCCCTTTATGGACCTTTTAATATTTTTATTCAATGTATCTCTTTATTTTGTAGTTGCATAAATTTCAACTACAGCAGTTGCTCAATATAATCCTTAATAAAAAAAATATTTAAAAGAAACCCAAGAAGAATCTCTGGAGTTTTTATTTCTGAAACGACAACAGTGGATCACAGGTTGTCTACTATAGTATAATTAGAAGAGATTGAACAACCATTTGTCTGAAATGGTGTAAGGTTTCCTGTCTGAGCAGGGGATTGGACTAGAAGACCTCCAAGATCCCTTCCTACTCTGTTATTCTATTCTATAATTTGTTAATCCCAAGAAAAAAACCCATTCATTTTACCTCAGATCATTCTGGAATTTTATTGGCAGTATCAGTCTTCCAGTGCCCTGGAAAAAATCTTCCAGTTCTTTGTCTTTTCTGGATGAGTGATGAGCATTTTTCAGCTTTTCTTGATATAAGAGCCCCAATTCTAACAAACTCTGCCTGTTTTTCCTTTTGAGGTCCTGAAGTGAATCATAAAACTGATCACCTACACTTGAAGTAGCTATTTCGTCTTGCTGTGGCTTAAGAAAATCCAGTAGCTCATTTCCAGTGATGTTACTACTTAGTTCCACTTCTGATTCTGACTCTGACTCCACTTTAATCGGAAATACCTAAGCAAAGCAAAACAGTAAAACCAAAATATAAAGCAAAGGAAGAACTTTAGAAATGATGTTTGTATTCAAATGGCTCAACTAGGCATTGATTTGATTATTTACCATTTTCCTGCAAGGTAATCTGCTTTGATATTACATTCTCTTTAATGCTGTCACTTCTATATACGCATACAGGTAGTCCTCAACTTACGACAATTGAGCTCAAAATTTCTGTTGCTGAGACATTTGTTAAATGAGTTTTGCCCCCTTTTACAACTTTTCTTGCCATAGCTGTTAAGTGAATCACTGCAGTTGTTAAGTTAGTAACAAGGTTGTTAAGTGAATCTGGCTTCCCCATTGACTTTACTTGTCAGAAGGTCACAAAAGGTGATCACATGATCCTGGGACAATGCAAATATAAGTCAGTTGCCAAGTGTCTGAATTTTGATCACGTGACCATGGGGATGCTGCAATGGTTGTAAGGGTGAAAAATGGTTGTAGGTCACTTTTTTCAGTGCCGTTGTAACTTCAGTCACTAAAAGAACTGTTGTAAGTCGAGGACTACCTGTATTTCAGAATAAGACCCAAAATTCAGCAAGAGTTAATAATAATAACAACACAACAATTGCAGAAGTGGGCTTTATTTGGAACAGCTTCAATTCTGCTACGATATCTGTAACACCATCAAACATCCAGATCTGGTTGTTTGATGGTGTTACAGATATCATTGCTGATTGGAAGCTGTTCCAAGTAAAGCGCCTTCTGCAATTGTTGTTTCTTTGTTAATTATGTTGTTGTTATTCCAGGTCCTTGGTAAGGACTTGATAGGTAGACAAAAATGCCAAATGCAGTCTGAACATCTGGCTGACTGTGCAATGATCAATAATAACAACATTTGCATTAACTAGATCCAATGTTATAGTTGGTGCAACATGTTATTTTTCCAGCCACCACGGGTTTCCTCTAATGGCATCAGCTGGGATGCATTACACACACACAGCTGGTCTCCAAGGGTGTGGCTATCGCAGCTAGAGGAAACCACGCAAGAACAAGCATGGAAAAAACACCAAGTCGATTTAAAGCAGCTTCTGCCACTAAACCATCTTGCCGTGCGCCTGCTTACCCGTTGTGGTCCTTCTCGAGGCGGCTTTGCTTGGGCTCCATTAGCAACTTCCGACACCGTCATGTCTCACTACTGTCACCTTCGCCACTATTAAACAGCTCCACACTTACCTTGCTATTAATGCCCTGACCAATGAACCCACTCCTTTTTTTTTGTTTCTCTCGCATAGTGGCCAATGATAACGGGCCATGCTCTTACGCTCCCGCCCCTGACGAGATGTCATTGGACAGATTCCGTTAACCTGTCCATTGTCATGGTAATCTTGAAGAGATTTCCGGTAACGAATGGTTGTTAAGGAGACGGATTCGTCACTTCCGAGATAATGGCTGCCGTAGCGGGATTACTGTTCGATCGAGGCGTTGGATTGTATCGTAGGAAGAGTCTCCTCCTTCTTCTCGGCTCTCTGTCGCGGCAGGGTTCAGTGAGAAGCAACGGCTCCAACGCTGTATACGATGTGGTGGTGTCGGGCGGTGGCATGGTGGGAGCCGCCATGGCTGCTGCTTTGGGTATGAGATTTGGCAATCAACCTCCCTTAAAGACACTCAGAAGTCTGCAAGAATCCCTATTTATTTAAGTCTCCACGGCTTTCCCTAATGTGATCCCCTCCGTCATGGCAATTGGGGATTCTTGCCCAATACTTGCCGAGAGAACCAGTTTGGGGGATGTTGATACAGAGAATCGGGTTGGTTCTATCTAGGCCGAAGGTGATTATTGTGACCGGAAATTTGTAATATTTTTACACGCTAAAGAGAATGGTTATGAAATGCTCGTCGCAAAATTCGGTGTGCATCCCCCAATAGCAGAATTTGAAGACCAGTTTTCTTTAAACGGCTATTAATGTGTACATTTAACTGGTTTTAAAGATTGAAGGAGATAGATTTTATAGCTTTCAAGGAACAGTTTTTATGCATTGGATACTGAAATATAGGTCTGTTAGTGCAAACTATATTAATTTACAGGACTTACATGCGGTTCCAATTGAAATAGACTCTGAGTGGTTCATGCAAGCTGTGCACATGAACAAAGTCAAAAAGAACAAAATCAGCCATTGCATTTTTGGCTATTCAACTGTTGAGCTGCTTCAAAAAAACATGTAACATTTCTATAAAGGAAAACATAACTATTCATAATGTCAAGTTTAGATATTACACTACAAATGTTACATAAGTGTTTACATTTTAGTAATTATAAAGATTCTGTAAGCTAAACTGAAACCATAGAGCAGGAGTGTCAAATTCACATCATATGATGAATCATGACTTTTTTCCGCTTCACTAAAAGGGGGGTGGGCGGAGCCAGCACCTGACGCATCTGCCCCCCCCCCAGACTGCAAGTTTAACATCCCTCCCATAACGAAATAGTTTTTGACCTGTGGTCCGTGTGATGTCATCACAGGAGGTCCACAAAGACTTGAAGAAATGTTATTTAAATCTTGAGTTAAGTCTTGGTAGTCCGTAACCACAAAAGAGGGGGGGGGGGTGCTGAAAAAAATGTTGAAAGCCACTTCCATAGAGGCAATATAGATAGTCCTCAACTTACAATCACAATTGAGCCCAAAATTTCTGTTGTTAAGTGAAATGGTTATTAAGTGAATTTTGCCCCATTTTATGATCTTTCTTGCCAAGTTAAGTGAATCACTGTAATGGTTAAGTTAGTAACATGGTTGCTAAGTGGCTTCCCCATTGACTTTGCTTGTCAAAAGGTTGCAAAAGGTGATCACATGACCCTGGGACACTGCAACTGTCATAAATAGGAGTCAATTGTTAGCATCTGAATTTTGATCATGTGACCATGAGGATGCTACAGTCGTCATGTGAAAAATGGTCATAAATCACTTTTTTAGTGCTGTTGTAACTTCAAATGGTCACTAAATGAACTGTTGTAAGTCAAGGACTACCTTTACAGAGTTGTATTTGATAGTCCTATGTTGGCTAGAGAAAAAATGAGTAACCATATTGGATTGAAACATAGTTATAGACAATAGATATTCAATTCTCTCATGCAGTCCGAGTTTCTTTCTGATTTTCCTGTGACATAGATGAAAGAATAACTCTGATACTCACATCCTGCAGATACTTTACCAGAAGTAGGGTACTAAGCATTCTGAGTGTTCAGAAAAAAATCCAAAACAAGTCTATTCCTTTAAAGCCTTGTATTTCATAATCTGAAAACAATTCTTGATTAAACTTTGCTCGAAAAAAATAGTTAAACATCTGATTGCTTCTTTTAAGGGCATGATGTTCACCTCTCTGATAAGAAAATACTACTACTAGAAGCTCGTCCCAAAAAAAAAATTAAGGATTTATCAACAGATTACAGTAATAGAGTCAGTGCTATCACACCTGGATCTGCCACATTTCTAAGTAGTAAGTATAGCGTTATCCAGCTATCTGTATGCCAACTGTGAATGTGGGTAGCCATACATACGCTCCTTGTTTAGTAACCAAGTTCTGTTCCAATAACTATGCCATTAAGCAAAAATGGCTGCTAAGTAAACACTTGATTGAGAGAGATTATGCAAAAAGTACTAGTTGTTGCTGTCTTATTCAAATAAAGTTATCTTTCATAGCTATGCCAGCATTACTTTCTCTCAAAATTAATTATATTCTCAAGAATGAATTGTCAGGCCCATGAAGTTTGGTTATAAATGTACATATTGGCTGGAAAATGATTTTTTATTGCTGTTTATTACTGTAGCATTTGTAATGATCATTAACTGAGGCAGTTGCCAAACAAGGAATGGGTATATTGAGTTTGATGCTTGGTATGAAATTATAGTCTTGCATTCTATGCAGGATACTAATTTAAGAGAGACTAATTATTCACATGTAAGATCACTTTCAACTCTGTTATTCTATTCTATTTTCACATATTCTGTCCATTGAAATGTGGTTTTGTATAATTAGCTTTTTATGTATTGGTCTAAGAATCATGGCCAGTCTATTATATTTTGGCCCCATGATTCTTCAGTGTTGATAGTGGAATCACAAAATATGTATTATTGATGTCCTAGTTGACTGCCTTCTAGCATTTCTCCACATTTCTTCTTATGATTGCTTGTTTTTTGTGCATATTTCAAAAACAAAACCTTTGAAAGCTTTTGTTGTCTTCTCAAGAAATGGCAATTGGATCAAAAGCTATAAAAATCCATTAAGGAACAAAGACCATTGCACAAAAGTAGATAATAGTTGAGTTTTATTTATTCTTTGGCTCTGATGAGTTTCCATTAAATATTTATGGAATATGGGAGTTAATCTTTGATATAGTATCATGAGCCGCGGTGGTGCAGTGGTTAGAATGTAGTACTGTAGGCTACTACTTCTGATCACTGGCTGCCAGCAGTTTGGCAGTTCAGGTCTCACCAGGTTCAAGGTTGACTCAGCTTTCCATCCTTCTGAGGTGGGTAAAATGAGGACCCAGATTGATGGGGGCAATATGCTGACTCTGTAAACCCACTTAGAGAGGGCTGTAAAGCACTGTGAAGCGGTATATAAGTCTTAAGTGCTATTGCTATAGTAGGATAATTTTCTTTCTTTCTTAGGCTTTGGTGCATGGGAACATATCTGCAACATGAGAATCAAACCTTTTAGGAGGATGCAGGTGCCTGATAATGCAAAAAATAAATATATCTGTGGTAATATGTTACGTGCAATAGGTTGTGCAGTTCTTAAGTTACTTTGTTCTTAGCAGCTACAGGGTATTTCTTCTCTAGAGAAAATTATATGTATCATACATATGATGTAAAAAATCGATTATACATTCTGAACTTTATAAAGCTCAGGAGTTTGGCTATAGCACCTGTGTGCAGTTGTTACAACATCCTGTGCAAAGATGTCATTATTTTAAATAACTGCAGACAGATGCTACATTTTCACTGCTTATTCTCTGAAGGATCTTTTTGGAATTAAATCATTACACAGGCCTAGTTTTCAGGAGCTTGTATAAACATGTAAAATAATTACTCTTTGCTGGGGAGCATGCTCTGGGCCACATTCAGTGTTATGTGAACAGATATTCTCTCACCCAATAAATTTCTCCTCTTCCCCCTTATCCCAGCATACTCATCAACCAAATCTGATGTGGATTTGGGAATTGTAGAGGAAAATGTGAAGGGGAGTTTATGAAGAGGAATTATCACTATTAGTAATGACTGCTACTGAAAAGACATCATTTGGTACAATTCTGTACTTAGAAAGGAATGATAAAGTTGCTTTGTGAATCCTTCTCTTGTATATTCTTGAAAGAACTATCCTGTATTCTCCATTACTTAATATTCCCTGTAATTTAGGCCTTCAGGAAGTATGCTATAGCCCTACTCAGTCTTCTAACAAACCATTTTAGGTAATGTATTCATTGTGGGAATAATATGTGAAGTGTTGCATTTAAGTTTCTCACCTTTAAATGCCTTCTGCTTTTCAACATTAATATGCATTTGCTCGACACTCCAGTGGTTGAATTTTGTAAATGAAAAGTCTTGATAAAGGGGATATTGATGCATTTGTTTGCTGCATTTAAATAGAGAATTTCTTTTTGTAGGTGTGGGATGCTTGCTCTGAAGCCCTGATCATGTTTGAGAATGATAATCTGGAAGACATGGGTTATATCGTAGAGAATGATGTTATCATGTCAGCTCTATACAAACAGTTGGATACAGTTTCAGGTAGCTATTGTTTGTCTTAATTTTGGTTTACTTTAGCCTTTTTCAGAAAACAGGGTAGAAATCTATGTCCAGTAAATAATCTGGATTATAATAGTAGGCTTCTTGAGGCTTTCTATTTTTGAGTATGGAAGTGTCCCTTCTTAACATATTAAGCTATTAATTCAATTAGAAAGACTTGGATCTTGATTGGCTTCAGAATTTTATTTCTTTGCTGCTTCTCTGTTGTTTAATGACATTGATACATTGTGTCCCTATTAGACCGAGTGGAAGTTCTCTACAGGAGCAGAGCAATTGGATATACCTGGCCCCTTCACCATCAATCTTCTGACTCAAGTCCTTGGTTCCAAATTGATTTAGCAGATGGACGCAGATTTCAAACCAAATTGCTGGTAACTAAGATATTTTCTATTTGATTAGGCACCATAATCTAATCTTTTCTACTGGATCTGCTTCAAATGTCATGTTGTGCAATATTACCAGCAGGAAGGGGGTTGAAAGGTGAGTTGAAAGTATTATTGTTATTGACTCTAAATGCATTTATTCTGAAGTCATTATATATGGTGCCAGTTTTGAGTATCCATTTTACATATCCTTGTAAATAGGTTACATGTAAGATGCACATGCAAGAGAAGAGAGAAAGTGTGGTTCTAGTGGACATTGTTAGAAGTCACATGAGTGGATTGGAGCTTTGGTGGCTCAAGTGGTTAGAACAGAGTACTGCAGATCAGCAATTTGGCTGATCAAATCCCACCAGCTCCAAGGTTGACTCAGCCTTCCATCCTTCCGAGGTAGGTAAAATTGTTGGCAATAGGCTGACATTGTAAACCGCTTAGAGAGGGTTGCAAGCCCTGATAGGCGGTATACAGTGCTATTGCTATTAATCTCCACTCCTTTTTTTCCAACCACTGGTAAAATAAGTTCCATGTTTGAACCTTGGCAACTTTAAGATACGTGGATTTCAACTCCCAGAATTCCCCAGCCAGACGTGTACTCTATGTTTCATTCTACCCAAATGGAAAAAAAACTTCAGTAGAACGATTAATCATGAAAAGTGCTTTAGTTTTATCTTAATAGTCAGCTATCTTAGCAAAATTCAAGTGTTTTTTTCCCCCTTATATAATTTTCTAAGTCTTATTTTCTTCTTCAACTTTGGCCTTGGCTACCAATATAGGTTACTTGAAGATACTAATCCAATAAGCAACCACTTTATTATTCATGCAATAATTTTAGAATTAGGGTTATCCGTGTATTTCAGGCTACGCACTATCAATACAGCAACAATGGTAGCAATAATCTGGACAAGCATTGCCTTTTTGGGGGGTCTGGGTCTAGCTGGAATACTTCAGATGAAGAATTTGTACCAAGCACTGATGATGTTAGCCAGTTTGGAAAGTCCGCAAGACGAACGACCAAACTCAGAGAGCGCCAATGATACTTCATTTCAACCCGAGCTAAAAATATTCCCTTTATTGATAATTTGTACTGAGGAGTGGTGGTGCGGTGGCCTAGAAGTGGAGCTTTCGCCTCACAATCAGGAGGCTGTGAGTTCGATCCTTGGAAGAGGCAGATACTTCTCTCTCTGGGCACACTGAGAATATATCTGCTGAACAAAACTCCGCACTGGCAACAGGAAGGGCATCTGGCCATTAAAACACTCTGCTAGCTCCATTCAGTTGCCCAGACTCCACCCCACAAGCGATTATGGGGTCATTAAGTGAAGATGATGATGATAAAGGAGGAAGGAAAAATAATAGGTGGGCATAATATACAGGTAGCCCTCAACAACAGTTCATTTAATGAGTGAAATGACAACGGAACTGGGAAAAGTGACTTATGACCGTTTTTTAACACTTACAACCGTTGGGGAATCTCCATCATCCCGTGATCAAAACTCAGAGGCTTGGCAACTGGCATGTACTTATGACGGTTGCAGTGTCCCGGGGTCACATGATCTCCTTTCGCGACCTTCTGACAAGCAAAGTCAACCGGGAAGCCAGATTTGCTTAACGACCGCTTGGCTAACTTAAGAACGGCAGCAGTTCACTTAACAACGGGTCGTCAAACGGGGGGCGACATTCGCTTAAGAACAGTCTGGCTCAGCAACAGAAATTTCGGGATCTGTTTTGGTCGTATGTCGAGGACTACCTGTCGTAGACCTTGCAGAAGAGAAAGGAGGAAGGTTTGTCAAGCTCTCTCTTTTTTTTTTTACTTGTACACAAATTGTTTTATCTCTGTTGTGGTACTTCAGGTTGCTCTTCCTCTTCGACCGGAAAGGTGCCTTTGTCCATCGAAATCAGCGTTTCTCAATTTTGGCCACTTTAATTCCCAGAATTCCCCAGCCAGACAGCCATCTTAAAAGTGGCCAAAATTGAGAAAAAGTGATCTGAATCGGCCCAAAGAGGCTTTTTTTTTTTTTTAAAGAGGCAACTGGACTTTCTTGTTCTTCTTTGAAGACGTTTCGCTTCTGATAGGGAAGGGAAAGACTGATGCTCCTTGCAAGACAGCTGGTTATTTGCATCCTTTTAGGGAGTTGTTGAGGCCACTTGGGTGTGGAGACTCCTTGGATACGCTGAAAGGTGTGT
>JANHJO010003377.1:61904-73167 GCA_032468235.1 Pseudoxyrhopus heterurus | reverse complement strand
TTGGTCAAATAATTGAAATTTTGTTTCATTAGTCCAAAGAACTCTATTGTGGAATGTTTCAAGTTACCTTGATACGGTCTAGACCAGCTTTTCTCAACATTTTTTAACCTGGAGGAATCCTTGAAATAATTGAACTCCTATATAAAAATTATATCTGCAGCTTACATTGTGCAACATGAAAAGTTAAAACACTTTGTTTAATCACAATAATTTATAGAACCTCTGGTGACCTTGTATGGAACCGTAGAGTTCTCCAGAACTACTGTTGAGAAGGCTGTTCCAGAAAGGAACAGAAAGTCTGGCAATACTCATGTGTAGATCATATTCATATAAGCTATGCTGTTTTGTAGACAGCCACTGCAGTATTAGCTGACGTTTTCAGCAGGTTTTGTGCAGTCTCCTGCAAGGTCTGCAGAATATTTGCAGATCTAGCAGAGATTTTTTTCTTGTCTTCAAGCTCTATGTAGCTTTCATTTCTCAACAGTGTTTCTCACAGTTGAAACCACTAGCTGGCAGCATTCAGAGGTGGGGTTTTTTTTTAACAGTCTTTCTTTGTGTTGAAAGAGTGAATTCATTTCAAATTCTAAGACAGCTGCTTAAAGGGCCCCATCATTGTTGAAAATAGATAGAACTTTACACTCCTAACCAGAGAGATAAGAAAGGTAAAAGCATTTATTCACTGCCAAATCTGGCTAATTGCCAATTGCCTTTTGGGCCTCTAACAACTTTAGAATAAAAAAAAACCACCACCACCTTATTGCTTGACTTAAATGTATTTTTACTACTACAAGAAAACAATTACTGTTTTTATTTGGAATTTGTACACAAATTCACATAAAGAGTAAATAAACATTTAAACATGCAGAAACACTGGGTATAACTTTATACTATGTAGAGGTTGGGCCAGCTTCTATTCATTTAAGGATTCCTGGAAACTGGCAATCTGAATAGCAGTAGCTACATGGCACAAAACAACCATGTTATTTCAAGGTAGTCTTCAAGTTATGACCATAACGAAGCCTGCTCATTAGGGCCATAAGTTGTAAGAATCATAAAACAGGTTCGGTCACATGATCAACCCAATTTTATGTTTTTTTGCAATGGTTAAGTAAACGTGGTCGTAAAACTAATGCCATCGTCATTAAGTAAACAAATGGTTTGCTCTGCGGTTTAGTCAAAACTAGAAGTACCTACCCAGTTTTCGGCAAAACCAAAATAAAATGCAGTTATGTGACTGCAGGACACAACTATAAATGCGGCCATATTGCCAAGCACCCAAAGTATAGTCATGCGAATGCAGCCCCACCTCTCCCTGTTGGAACATCATATCTGAGTGGTAAATTCCCATAAATTCAGGTATGTTGTAACTTTGAATGACCACTGAAAGAATGGTTGTAAATTGAGAACTGCCTGTATTTTGGTAGTGTGTTAATCCAGCCATTGTTTACATACCAGGTTTTATAACTGAGTGTGTTCATGAGCCAAACCAATATTCAATAAGCCAACAACACTTCAGCGTCCTGAATGAAGCCATGTAGTTTCCTTTCAATGAATTTTGAATATGATACAAAAGAGTATTTGGGTTATCTAAAGTATAGCATTAGAATGGCATTTGTTCTGTTAAGGAAGATATCAAGGTTGAAAGTGACAATGGACATAAAGATTATCCAAAATATGGAACATGCAATAGATCCAGCTATTCTATCTCCTCACCTCCAGTTGTGGCAGGAAAGTTATCTGAGTTGAAGCTCCTCCCAGGTCCAGAGTTCCAACTGTCTGCAGCTCTTGGCCATACAACTGCCCTGCGGGATAACATTGCAGAAATTCAAACAGTACCTATATACAGCAAACAACAACAACAACTCTGTTCTGGGAGGATTTTAGCAAGTCAGAACAGACATAACACATGACTCTCCTACTGTTAATAGGCTTCCTATTCAAATTTTGTGGATTCTATCTATTAAAACAGAAACATGCCACAGTAAATACCTGTCAAAAAATTCACAGTGATCCAGGCTAAAATACCTGCAAGAGAAAGAAAAGGCTACTGAAAAATCCATCCATCTAGAGACTACAAACTACAATGGATTATTCCACACACTGCGTTTCTGCTGATTAGTAATTATTAGTACTTTTCCAAGCAGAATATCATTTCATTCATTGTTTGGCTTCTCAATTTTTTTCACCAATTGGTGGTTGGGATGAGGAGATGTTCTCTTGACTTTCATTACTGCTTCCCCATCTAAAATTTACTCAGCCTCTTTTCTTTGTTCCAGTTCTTGTACTTTCCCATCAGGTTTCTTAACATACTGTAAACCCTGCAGATTTATTGCATAATTTTACTGAAACCAACTTCAAATGCCATTTTTAACTAGTTGCCAAGCTAGATCAGTTTACTCAGCTAAATAAAGGTCTGGATTAAGGACATTCCGCTGAATTAACCTTAGACGAATATGTGATACTGAATTAAAAAGTAAACCCAATTCATACTGTGGTTCTCCAAGTAATTCTCCATATAATTTGATGAAGCCAAATTGTTTAGCTAAGTTCAAGTGGGTAAGCTTTCTTTGGGAGAACTTTTTGATCTGACTGTCTTGAAAGAAGTAGTGGTGTGCTCCTTCCTGCCCCCCCCCCAAAAAAAATCTCAGTATGTTCATATTAGACAGCTTCTGTCCAGTTTCCAATCTTTCTTTTTGAGAAAGTTAGTGGAAAAGGAGGTGCATGCATAAGGGTGGAAACTGCATTGCTTGTTCAAATGGATGATCTGCAACCTTTCTATTAGACCTTTAAAAGCATTTGATACAATTGATAATGTGGTTGGAGGTGGATGGCACTGTTTTTATGCTTCTAAATGAGAGGTTCCAATCCACGATGCTGGAGAATGAGCAGTAGGGTACGATAGGGCTCAACTCCTGTTTGGAGCAGGCAGCCTTGGCAACATTAAATCATGTCCCTATCACTTCTAGGCTGGAGGGGTGTGTGTGTGTGTGCGTGTGTGTGTGTGTGTGTGTGTCTGTATTTATTTATTATGCCTCCCATCTCACTGATACATGATTCTGGGCTGCTTACAATATGATAAGTTAAAAAAGGCAATACAAAACAATCGATTAGGAGAATTAAATGGATTTGCATGGTGCATGGACTTTACATGCCATGGTCCTTGAAAACTATGCTAAAACTGGAATTATTTTGAATGTAGCAGCCTGCCTATTGGTATTTGAGAGCTGTTGTAATCATACAATACTGTTTAGTAGTAGGTTCTTAAGTAAAGTTCAGGTTTTAAGTGCCTGATTATCCTATTTGTTCAATTTAGGGTGTTTTGGGTTCCCACATTTCAAGAGCAGAAGCAGATCTTATTGGTCATGGACTACTCCTTTGTAGTGGTTCCCCTCTCCCCAAGTTCATCTCTCCATCAAATGCTATACTGATGTTCTTCAAGAACACAGTGAAAACTGGTTTTTAAAAATTCTTCAGATTGGATTAAGCACGTTGCCTGTATGTGTAGGGTGCTAATATTGATTTTTAAACATCATAATTTTAGTTTTTGATACTGTTTTATTTAGCATTTAACTGTTGTTTTATTTAGTATTTTATTTGCATGCTTCTGTTGTAGTAAACTAACTAAAGTCATTGTGTAATAAGGAGAAGGTATATAAATAGCAAAATAAAATAAATGCATATTCATTATGACATTGCTATCTACATCTGTCCTTTGCTATGATGTGTTCTAATTGTAAACTCCATAAGGACATTAGAACTAGTTGAATGTATTTTTCATCTAGTAATATGTTACTAATACAGCCAAGCAACTTTATCATTTTCCTGTGTACAGAATCCTGTTTCCCTAGGATATTATAATCTTGGTCTCCTTAAAAGCAACATCACAATATTTTATCCTGTTCTGAGAAACCCTTCCTCCTCTTTTACTTCCCTAGTTATTTCTCTTCTCTATGCCTTATTTTCCTTATTTGTAGGACGCACCTTCATAAGATCCATCCATTATGCTAACACTATTATCAGGAACCAAAAATGGTGAATCCTCAAAGACCATTCTGACCTGTAGAAAGAAAAATGGGAGTGATCATCTTAGAACTGGAATCATTCACAAACATAAGTAAGCAAATTATGCAACTTTCTTATACAAAAAAACCAGGGGAATTTAAAATTAGCTACAAGTTAAAGGGTTTCATTCAACCTCTAAAAACTACCATTAAAACCGGATTGCTTTCTGCATTCCTAAGATGCCAACCTTAATAATATGGACCTATAGAGAAATAGCTATAAAGTAATAAGTGTTGGAAGAAGCCATTAGGCTACTGAATTCAACTTCTTGCTTAGTTCAGGAATCTGAAGTAATACATTCCTGGCCATTGGTTGTCCATGTCTACTAGAACAATCCACCAAAGGGAGCTCACCCCTTTCCTCATTAACTGATTCCATTGTTGAACTGCTCTTACTATTACTTTTCTCACATTCAATATCTGCCTTCCTAGAATTTAAGAGCAATATTTTATGTCCTGTACTCTTGGACAAATAAAAAATAGGTCATGGAATTATTTTATCTGGCATCCCTTCAAGTACAGGTAGTCTTCAAGTTACGACCACAATTGAGCCCCAAATTTATGTTGCTAAGTGAGGGATTTGTTAAGTGAGTTTTGCCCCATTTTGCCCCATTTGTTAAGTGAATCGGTGCAGTTGTTAAATTAGTAACGTGATTAAGTGAATCTGGCGTCCCCATTGACTTTGCTTGTCAGAAGTTCACAAAAGGTGATCATATGACCACAGGACACAGCAACCATCATAAATGTGAGCCAGCTGTCAAGCATCTGAATGTAAATCACGTGACCATGGGGATGCTGCAATGGTCATAAGTGTGAAAAACGGTCATAAGTCACTTTTTTCAGTGCCATTGTAACTTTGAATGATCACTAAGCAAACTGTTGTAAATCAAGGACTACCTGTACTTGAAAAATATGATCAGATCTCCCCTCAGTCAACTTTTTTCAAGTTTGCACATATCCAGTTTCTTTTATCTCTCCTCAGAGAACTGAGGACTTAAAATATCCCATATCCAGTAAATTTTCATATTGTATCATCCTCGCTGCATTTCTCTGTGTGTGTTTTGGAACTGGAGACAATGCTCAAGAGATATGTGACCAATCTAGGATAAAGTGCTTTTCATAACAAAGGATTTTACAAGTGCCTCCCATTGACTTTGATACAGTATTTTAAAAAGCAGCAGGGGCATATTCATGGCATAGCACAAATGGAAAGAATTGAAAAAGGCCCCAACTTTTATACGACACCATTGATTTTGTAGTATAACCCAACATTACTTGTAAGAGTAGAGCCTGAGCTTTGTGCTCTGCTAACAACCGCAGACCAGCAGTGGCTTTCAATACTACGGGGGTCTTGCTCCAGTGACTTGGTGGTACAGCATTTTTAGCCATTTCTAATAATTTTCTGATCGTTTCAGCGCCCTAAAGATTAGCAGAAACAAAAGCAAAAAAATGATAGGATTAGACAGTTTTAGTTTGCAGACATATTTTAAATATTTCTCTTCTTCAACTCCTTCCTCCAAACCTACTTTATTTTAGCTTGACATTTACATTTTTTTCTCTTGAATTAAGATTAATTATTGCTTTTATTAACCTCTATCACTATTCCTATGTCACCATGGAAACTACTGGTCCCATCTATATTCTCTTGCCCCAACCTCACTCAATTTTCTCATTGTTTATGGACCTATATTGGGAGTGAGAGAAGTGGTATTAATGGCAAAACATGTCCTTGCACATACAATGTTCCTGCTGTAATCACTTTTATCTCCAGCTAGGTTATGGAAGAGGTATCTGGAAAAAGCTTGGAGAATTACTATTTTACAGTGAGAATAAGCAATAATGGAAAAATGAGATCAGCAGTTTGTCTTTATGATTCATATTATCTTCAAATGCCAAAAGAAAATAATTTATTTTCCATCAGAAACTCTTACCTTCTTGGGCTGATTGGCATATGCTGAGAGACCTGGTTTCACTGATTCAAAGACTTCCCCTTTTAACTCTGCAGGGTTTTCTGTAAAAATATAAAAAAAAAGCTGTTAGATAGGCTTATTTTTATCTAAATCTATAGATTTAGTTCAATATTTTGCTCTACTGATTACAAATGAATTAATAACTGAAATATATCAGTGAAGATTGTGATTTTTAATCAATATGTCCCAAGATTTAACCAAAAGGTATCTTTCAGAGAAACTGATTTACAGTGAAAATGAAGAAAACAGAAACTTTATTTTGTAATAGATATTATAATTCTTGGTAATGTGCGACTTCTGGGTGAATGGTTGTGTGTAACAAATATTGTAAGAATTCTAATATTTTGTAGAAGACTACAATATGAAGAGATATTTTTGTGGAAAAATCTAATCCATATCACAAACATGTACTGCCCGGACAGCAACATTATGATGCAAGGTGTCATTATTATATTTATAAAGCTGTCCCACTCAAAAGATGGGCAGCTTACATCATTGCATCATAAAACATAACCACAAACCAGCCAGCCAAAATACTACACAAAAACTGAAAACAAAATATGACAAAATGGACTAAGCTATGCATTTTTGTGTTAATTCTCGTTTCATTTGCTAACAGAGATGAAAATCCAGATGCTTCATAATTCTGGATCAAAACCATCTCTCTTCTTCCTTCTTTTGGAAGATAGTTTTCAGAAGACTGCATTTGATTTATTAGTGTAATATAGCTGTACAAATCCAGTATTACCTAAGAAGGGCAAATGCTTGTATTGAATTAATAATAAGATAAAGGATTAATAATAATGATTGAGACACTATAGTATATAATTAAATATAATATTAAAACATACCCAACTGGAAATGCCAAGCAATGGCACGAATGTTGTTAAACATTATCCGTAAGATAATCCTTTCTTGTTTTTCTATGTGTAGAATTAAGTTGCACTCATATCCTGTTTCCATCTTTTAAACTTAATCTACTTTAGAATCTTTCCCAGGGAAATACATCAATTAAGCAACTGATCCAATAACTCTTTACAAAGAGACTTGCACAAACCAATCAACATTGACTGAAATCAGGAAATAAAGAAAACTGAAGGAAACTGCAAAAAGAGACTAAGAAATAAGGATACATCCACAGACTACTAAAATTCTGATTTCTTTAAGCTTTAATAGATGAAAGAGCAAAATCTTTTGAACTAAGGTGCCCCAAATGGCCAACTTGCAGAATGTGACCAAAATCCAGGCCCCGTGACTCCATGGAATTGAAATTTGGCAAATTTTATAAAGCATTTTATGACATAAACATTTTCATGAAACAGTTTACGACATAATACAAAATGTCATAAAACATGTCCAACTGTGGCATACAATTCATCATGGGGTATTTTCAAGGCAAACACATCTTTGAATGTATCCCAATTTTTTCACTGAAGGCATTACATCAAAAGCTTTGTCACTTTGATGACATTGAGGAGTCTGGTAATATTTCTGAAAGGATGACTCGGGGTCACAGGTTGTCTAGTAAATTCCTGAAACATTTAATCTATCTGAATTATAATTTAAGAGTTGCTTATAGAGGTCAAGTCAACGATTTGTGGAGGGTAAACAAGGTGATTAATATCAAAATTAGTAAATTAATTGCTTATAATACATTGACAAATGGCTGGTCATTATAGCATTTTTTATGATTGATTTATTCATTTTATATAACTGCCGACCTCACATTTGTGACTGGATGGCTAACATAATTAAAAACCACAAAAACAATAAACAACATACCAAATGCAAAAACAGCACAAAAATATCATTAAAACTAATTAAAAACTACAAAACATAATCAGTGGGAAATTACAAGTGATGTGTCAACTAATACAATCACCTAGCAGACTCCACACCACAAGTACCTATGTTCAGGAGAACTTCCAACTATCTTACCTGGGCTTCTCTGTATAAAGGTGTAAATATGAATTCGTGTCCCTGTGCTTCCTGCATCAAACATGATGCCATAAAATGTTTCCATGCTGGCATTAGCTGGACACATCTTAAGGGGGAAGAGTTCTTGGAACCATAACTCCGATTTGGGATGAGAAACAATACAATAAATGGAGGAAAACACAAATATGGCAATGACTGTGAACCAGGAAGTACCCATCATGCTTGGGAGCCTCAGAGAATTGCAGTTTGAATCAAGACTTCCAGATTGTAGAGGTTCCTGAAGATAACATTATATACATCAGAAAAAGCATAAGTTGAATAAGTCAGCCAACACAGAAACTTCCCACATCCCCAAAAGGTGATTTCATCACTAAAGGACAAACCACTACATTTCAAGTCTGCTTCTTTAAATCTATGGAACAGTTATAACTGTTCTAAAATCTATATGGAATAAATAAAAAAGTTCTGCTTCTTTCTCTATATGTTAATATTGAATATTCCAAATTAATGTAGTCAGCTTTGCTATAATTCTAGCTATCACTTTGAGAAGGCTAGGAAAGCTCAGAATACAAGTGTCCTTCAAAACAACCAACAATGGGAATTGTACATGCTGTTGATGACACTAAGTAGGCAGAACAAAACAATGCATTTAGTTGTGGTGCCCTCCCCCTTCATATCCAATTTATGGTTCAGGATCATTTCTCTTTTGTGCTTTTTCTTTCAAATCAAACTCGCCCATTAATTGTGTTTGTTGTGCGGAAGCACACTTGCATCCTATAAGATTCCAGAAAACGTTGACACGGTAATAGATTAAAAAATCTGCTTAAAGCAAAATTCTGCACAGAAAATTCACAAAAGCTAAAATCTTATGCTAAAATCTCAAACTGAAATGGACATTAATTATGGAAAACAGAAAATTGTTTCAGATTTTATGACTCAAGTTTCTGTAGCAGGATAGAATTTATGAACATTATTGCTTCCAGCAAATTCCTGAGTACCTAAATAATTTGAAGCCAACACACTGGAAACCAAGGATTGTAAAGTTTGATGGGCTAGAGATTGTGGGTCAGATGCCTGGTTTTATTGTCTTGGGTTATTGTTACAAACCACCCATAATTGAGTTCTACAAGATGGACAGCCAAGTCTTTTAAATACATAATATAATGTAACATAACAGCTCTATAGATTTATTCATATTAAAACAAAGTATTTAAAATTTAAAAACATGTGTTCCTCCATTCAGACCCCCTTTCCCGCTGCTGTGCCATTTGTTTTACTATGTTTTTCACAGGTATTTCTCTTCCACAGTAGATCCTTGCTGGTTATTAACTCTAGTGTGCTCTGGTTTTTTTAAATAAATGTCAACATTTATCTTATGCAATCATTTTTCACAATTACCAGAGATCTGCTGATTAGAACAGTTCACTGGCATGTGATCGGTACTTAGTATCTGAATCCCTAATTGCTGGATTCTTTATTGCTTCAGCATCCATCCTCCAACTTGTTTCAATTTTCTATCTCCTGTTATTCAAAAAAACTCAAGTCTGTTCTACTTTTCTTCCATTTTCTTGTCAGACCATGTGTTTAACTTTTATTGCTACTCTTTCAACTGGGGTTGTGCGGTGGCCTAGAAGTGGAGCTCTCGCCTCACATTCAGGAGGCTGTAAGTTCGATCCTAGGTGAATCTGGTAACTCCTGCGACGCAGCTGGAACCAATCGTATCGGCCTGCCATTCCATTGGATTATTTTCAGCGACGTGGAGAGGGGGGATTTGCTGCTTGGGTAACAGCCTATCCTCCATATAATAACTACCCAGGCTATTGTGCTCTGGTGGCTACTAGATCTCCACCCGGAGCAAGATACCATAGTCTCTATGAGACTGAAGGATGCCTATACTATACTATACTATATACTCTTTCAACTTTATTCCTACTTACTCTTTCAACTTTATTCCTACACACAAACTATGACAGTCCCTTCAGCAGTTAATTTTTAATCCAATCGTTCTACTAACAAAGTTTCTCCTAATAATTGAAGTTTTTTGATGGTTTAATTTATAACTTGTATAAAAGATCAAATTATTATGTTCATGAAAAATAGGGGCAAGAAACTTACAGCAATACATGCCCAAGATACAATAACTATTATCCATATATTTCTTTGGAAATTGGGCAGGCATAAGAATATTAAGTCTGTGTTTGCCAAAATGAATTTTGAACTTAAACCTAAACCTTAGTTTTCTAATACATAATATTCTAACCCATATAAAACCTAAAATATTTTTATATGTTGCTCCAAGTACCTTCTTGTCAAAATATATCAGATTTAAAAGTATAATTAGAAAAATACGATGTTGAAATTTTAATCTAATCTATAAAAATGGCTCTACATAGACTAAGGAAATTTGATCTAATTGAAAACTTTTAATATCTAGAAATAGTGAATGTGTTTTTTAACGGTGTTTTTATTTAATGTTTTTATATGTTTTTTAATT
The DNA here is from genome assembly GCA_032468235.1 of Pseudoxyrhopus heterurus. NCBI lineage: Eukaryota > Metazoa > Chordata > Lepidosauria > Squamata > Pseudoxyrhopus > Pseudoxyrhopus heterurus. The sequence continues at coordinate 62,704 of JANHJO010003377.1, read as the reverse complement.
CTGTACACCGCCGAGTCCTTCGGGAGAGGGCGGTATATAAATTTTGTTAAATTAAATTAAATTAAATTAATGTATGCAATATAATCCACCTTTTACAAATTCCACCTAAAATATTTTTATTATAAAATATTTATGATAATCTCTTAATCTCCCTACCCTTTTATAAGTGTTGGAAATATACTGTATACACCGGTCTTTGTTTTCCTCCTCTCCTTTTTGAATGGGGTAAGGAAATGAAAAGAACAAAAAAGAAAAACTTAATCCCAAAGCTTTTAAGGACTTTTCTTCACGGGACTTTAAAAAATAAAATTCTAATATTATATTGTTTAATAATGGCTAATATGTAGGTCTTATTTGCAATTATCATTTAGTTGAAACACCATGATTTTTTTTTATGAATTGCATTACCCTTAAGAGATTCTTCCTTAAAATGCATTGGAATTGAGATTTTGCAATATAATATATGTGCATTGATTTTCTTTTTTCCCTTTTTAGTTTTACAAAGTATAAAAATACTTGATTGCTATACAGTATATTGCTTTCCTCCAAGAGATCAAATTAGTTTGTACTGGCGATCTCTTCATTTATTCCCACAAAAATAACCCATAAGTAGTATGGGGGGGAGGACAAAAATAGAGTGAGTGATTTTTATATATTATTATAATTATAATAAATATCATATATCATAGATATTACCAGCTGTGAGCCATGGTGGCGCAGTGGTTAGAGTGCAGTATTGCAGGCTACTTCTGCTGACTGCCGGCTGCCTGCAATTTGGCAGTTCAAATCTCACCAGGCTC
>JANHJO010003377.1:35445-47634 GCA_032468235.1 Pseudoxyrhopus heterurus | reverse complement strand
AACATACAGTGGTACCTTATTACTCATCGTTGTTATACTCGAGTATATACGGTACTTTCTACAAAATACAATATAGACCCTAGAAATGTTGGCAGAGGTATGAAGTATTCAATTTATTAATGGATCTATGGGGAGAAAAGATCAGTGCAGGGCTATTTTGATGCATGTATTAAAACAACCTGCTTTTACTCTGCATAGAAGCACTACAGTTCTTTGTATAGGATGCCCCAAAGTAATAGATGCACACACATAATTTATTAAAGATAATATACATTTGTGTTACTAATTAAAATAGAGAAAGCACACAAAGCATGAAGAGCATCTGCAATTATTAACATTGCTTAATATATTTTCACTCTGGATGCAGGAGTATGGGGAACTGACAATGAGGGAGCTGGCAATATTCTAGCTGCCACCCAATTGTTTTTCCTATAGGAATAAATTTATTTATCCCAATTTATTAAATTACATTAAATTACAATTTATTAAATTATATTAAATTATAATTTATTAAAGAGGCCCACTTTTGAATTCATCCTCTGTTTTACTTCCCAGTACCAAATTTGATTCCACTTTGTTGTGGGATCTAATTTTGGATGGAAACCAAAATTCCTTTCCAACACTTAGTAGGGTTGGAAATAAAAGGGGAAGATAAATAAGGTCTGGACATTTCCTTGGCCTTAAGAATGGGCACAATACCTCTAGGACCTAGTTGTTGTTTTTTTGTTGAACAAAGGAGCTATTGTGGCAGGGCCTAATGATGAGAAAGAAATTCTAAATTTTAGTAAAGAGGGAAAATTCATGAATAACAGTACTATTAATTATTATTATTATTAAGAGAATACACTAGAACTAAATATGTTGAAAATTGTCTTTACCCATTTTTGTTTTTTATTCTCTGGTATTGTTTATACTTGCAGTAATGTTTGTATAGCAGTAATTATTATTTTGGAGTTTAGGTATCAGTTCATTATGACTCATTCTCTAAAATCAAGTTTTCTAAAGAGCAACTCCTAAGAAATAACTTGAATAAGTGTTACAACCTGAGAATTTTTTGCGCCAAGAATAAAAATGTAGTTGTATTCCTAATAACATTTGAAATCTTAAGACTAAGATACAGAGCACAACGGAATATATATACTCCTGATTTTTTTTCCTGTTTCACTTTTACAGAGGTGATGCGGTTCCTGTCTATGCTTTCATCACACAGCAGGCACCACTATCTGAATCATCTCATAAATCATCACCCCTCCCAGACATTCAGCTTATACCACCCTAGATTAGCATGGATGCTAATCACAAACTCACTGAAATTATAATTCTTCTTTTCTCAACATTTAAACCCCTCAGATGTGTAAGGCTAGTCATGCTGCAGCGATGAAATTACTGTTTTTGTGTATTACAATGTGGCTTTACATCAAGTCAACTTGAAAGATAACATAATTGCTTCTTTAAAGAAATAACTGATGGCTTTCTTCAAAAAGTAGATGCCTACACATGAATTCATTAGTTTAAGAAGTTATTTGAAAGGTTGTAGTATTCTTGAATAAAATTAATTAAAATATGTTCACAAGTATTTTAAAAGCATTTTTTTAATGAAAAAGTAATGAGGATTCTGGTAAAGAAATATCTCTGAAAGGATTGTCCAGTGGGTCAGGGGTTGTCTAATGTGACATACAGATGAACAAATATAGATTTTTTTTCAGGTTTATATACTGAATCTTTCTCTCACATACGGTATGAATATCTGGAGGTCAAATACCCGTGGCAGAGTCTGGCAATTTAGATTTTTTCTTAAAGGCAACTTCTATTTTTATCTAAGCCTTTTACTTGCTTTCGATATTTTCAACCAGCATGGCCAATGATTAGCACTGATTAATTCAAAACATTTACATACCCACTGATTGTTGTCCTTGAACTAAGGCATGATTTAGCATCATGTTCAAATAATAACCATTGTTTACACTTTGATTTAGTATTAGAAGTATTTCTACTATTAGATTATTAGTCTGAAGAAAACCAAAAGACTTCTGAATTTAGTAGCATTTATTCATGATTAACATCAATATGCAACTTTCAAGCATATGGATGAATAACCTGCTCAGCTAATAGTGATCAGTTTTTAAGCACCTGTTAGGTACAAAAGCTAATTTGATTAGACAATAGAAAGCAATAGCATATTTTCCAAATTTACGGAAATTTCTTCTGATTTTTAAAAAAACTCTATGTGAAGACCATATGTAGCCCCAAAATAGCATCACTGTATCATCCTTTATCTCTAAATTTGACATAAATGTATCACTCATAGCTAATCAGTACATACTATATTGCTGAACAACCCATAGATCTCAAGATCAATAATATGTATACTCAAGTATATAAAATCACAAATCTTTGTAACTAGTGCTAGAATCTACCCTTCTCCACATAAATTTGACTAATGAAAAATATCACAACCAGATTAAAGCAATATTGATAGAATATATTGCCTCTATAAAAATATGTTCCTTTCTTGAGCCATTTGTTCAGCACTACTAAAAACGAAGCTCAAACACATCTAGTTCCAAATATATTCAGTGCATAAATAGTATGTAGGCACATTCATGTATAAAATTAAAATTCGTTGATTTTGTATGGCTAAAGGGAACTAAAATTCTAGTGAAGGTAAGGCTTCACTGCTTCTCCACAAGGCCATGCTCTCAAAACAGCTCTATGAAATGTTCTCCTGGATTTGCCTCTCCCAAAATTTACTTGCCCCATCCTAGTATGAGATACAAACATTCCAGCATATGCAGGATTTCTTGCAAAAAAGAAATCTTAAAAGGGCATACCATCCATAAACAGAGTGCAGAAACTATTGTAATAACTGGTTCCCAAAAAAACCCAATTCTGTAGGAAAAGCTTGAATTTACAACACTATCTCATGAATAGGAACAAAAGCAAATGAAGCAGATACTGCTTTGGCCTGATTACTCACCATAGAGTATGTTTTCTACAGGAAAAAAAGATATCCCATATATAGATAGAAATTAAATCTATTCAACTGATTGGAAAGGATGATCCTGAAATGAAGATATATCTATATTTCTAGGGCAAAAATGGCAACTCAAGAATAGCCTGCACCATCCCAGATGAAAAATAACAATTCCAGCAAATATGTCAGCTGGCTTTAGTTCCCCATGGTTGGCATAACTACTGCAGGCTTGGTAACAGTGGCATCTTCCTCTTTCCATTGGGAAATAACTGTCTTCAGCTGTGTATAGAACTGCACCCCCTGAAAGAAACAGAAACTAAGGTGTAGAATTTATGCCAGCTTATGATGCAAAATCACTGCAACTTAAGAAAAAAACGTGAGACAAGCTCCTGGAAGTTCACTATGAAATACAATAAGCTACCAAGCACATTCTTCCCACATTCCATTTCACAGACACAATAACAAAAATATTTTTTTAAAAAAGCAGTTACCTGTTTGCCATAGAAATTTGTATCCCCTCTGAAAGATCCACGAGAGCCAGTAAAGGAGAACATTGGCAAAGGCACCGGAATAGGAACATTCACACCAATCTAAATCAAAATCATATTAACAGTACTGTAATAGAGCACAGGTAGCAATCAGCACAGAATGCTAAAAAGAATGGGTCCATGATCAGGATGCCCTGCATTCAAATCCATACTCTCCTGTAGCAAAGTTGTCTCTCCTAGAACAATTTTTGAGCAATTTGATATTTTGCAACCTCATAATCAAGCAATACATGACTTTTGTATAGATATATAATTACCGTAATAACAGCAAGAGGTGGGAATTTTAGCCTTTCTCCCTTGCTACAATCCTAATGAAAAATACTCTAAATCTTTAGACTGAGAAAGTTAAGTAAGCCAAATCAATCTAAGAGAATTTAAAATTGAAAGGATCTTCCCTGTCAAGCTTGTGCTGTTATGACAAAAAGCAGTCAGACAGATAAGAGAATAATACTTTTCAGTCATTTCCCACTGATTTTGATGGAAGATAAATCAATTTTGATAGCATCATCGGAGATATCCTTTCTTCCTATTTTGTGATATATGCTGACATTGTTCTGACAATCCAAAGAACATGTGTCAATGGGCTCTTTTATAGATTTTTAAAAAAATTTATAAGGATGGACCTCTGTTTTTCAAAACAGAAATTAAGCGATTCTCTGGTGCATGAGGTACCCATCAAAAAAATGTAGTCTAAATCCCTCTCCAGGTTGTTTGAGTTCTAGCAAGTACTGTCAACTAAAGTACTTTTCACTTCAAAATATGTTCTTGTTTAATTCACATTTCATTGAGAGAAAAACAGTGTAGTCTGCAGTGCAGTATTATTGACAGGACTCATTTTTTTAAGTAATGCAGCAAGGCTAAGAAGCAAATGAATGAATGAATCACTATAATTAAATACTCACTAGTATTAAAACTATGAGACCTATATATGTCACAACTTTCCATCTAAACTACTTTACAAGTTATCTGAAAAATTTGAACATTAGGAAATTGCTTTGATCCATCTAGTTTCTACTCAAAACTGTCAACAGTTCTTCAGGTTATTGGTGTTAACATGTTCTATATAAAAGATCCTCTTTTATTTACCTGTCCAACATCCACTAAATGGGAGTATTTCCGGGCAGTGGCACCATTAGTGGTAAAGATTGCTGTTCCATTCCCATAAGGATTGTTATTCACCATTTCAATGGCTTCATCCAGACTGTTTGCTTCCAAAACCACTAGAACTGGTCCAAATATTTCCTCCTTATAGCAGGTCATATTAGGCTACCAAAACAGAAAAACTTGAATGGCATACACTTCAGAAAGATAATGCAGAAAATCTTATTATATTATAGAAAAAATAATTTTCGTTCACAAAGCATTGTTCACATGTCTTTCACATAACCATTGAAGCAATGATTACTATTCTAGGCTCTGATTACCCAACACTATATACAACATGCATCATCTAAGAAAGAAGAGGAAGGTATTTAACACTTTTTTAAAATTAAGCAGCAAATTCCTAAGTGGGGTAAATAATTCCAATTAAAAATTCAGTATGCTCAGCAATAATATGTAATGATTGGAAAAGAAAAATGTAGAATAAAATCATATGCTTGGAGAGGATTATTGCCTGGAGGCTCAAACAAAAATAGTCCTATTAAGAAATCAGAAGAAAGAAAAAAAGTGCAAAAATTTTGTTACAGTCCCACATAAATATTATAGGGGACAACCTGCAAATTCTTTGAGCTAGCATGGTATGATGGCCAGGGCAGCAATTTAGAAATTTAATGTAGAAAACAGATCCCAATTCAGATATAAAATGCACTAGATGACCTTAATTCCCTGATTGCTACAGAAGGCCTACAATTTAAACTTATGCAACCCAGAAGCCAGACCCTGTAAACGTAACAAATCTTATTTTCATGCAACTCTTACAGAATCAGTGTTTCCTGATGTTGTGGACAGATATAAAAGAAAGAAATCAGCTCTTTTCTCTGTTTGCTGTTCCTTCTGCATCATTTTAACACCATCTTTAGATTTAGTTTTGATTAGAAATAGATATGTAATACTCATGGCCTGCATCTTTCAATAATCCTTAACCTTCTGCAGAAAAGAAGTGTATCTTCAAACAGATAACTCCTATCAACTCTGACTTTTATAATAAATCTTCAGTTGGTACAAAATGCAACTAGGTGGGCATTTATATGTGCACCTAGAACTATAACACATTACGCCTCTGCTCCACGAGCTACATTGACTACCTATTTTATTTATTATTAGATTTTTATCCCACCTTTATTACTTCTAACTCAAAACACCGAGCATGTAATATTCTGTAATACTATTTCCTACTCTTTTTCACCCACGACTTCCTGAGATGGGTTGGGCTGAGAGAGTAACTGGACCAAAATCACCCAGCAGTTTTCATGCCTAAGGTAGGACTAGAACTCATAGTCTCCTACTTTCTAGGCCAGCACCTTCATCACTAAACCAAACTTTGCTTATGGGTCCAACTCAAGGTGCTGGTTATAACTTATAAAGCTCTATATAGCATAGGGCTGGGTTATTTGAAGGACCGTCTCTTTCCAGTGATATCTACTCCTCCCATCAAATCCAACAAGAGGCTTGTTGTGAGTTCCATCCACTAGAGGTCATCTGGTGGGACCTGGAGGTCTATATCTGCTGCTGCACCTGCCTGGTGGAATATCATTCCCCCTGGGGTTTGGCTGGCCCTGACTTTGCTGGTCTTATGGAAGGACTTAAGAACTAGTTTTGCCATCTGGCCTGAGCAGAAAGTGGAGTGGAGCTCATAAAATGGATGTCTGTTCTTGAATGTATGTGCTTTCTCAGTGACTGCATTGTACTGCTTTTAATTATTTGTTTTTAATGACTGTATTGTTTGATTTTTTTTAAATTTTGGGGGGTGTATTGTTTATGGTTTGATTGTAGGGCATCCAGAGTGACGATATGACATGGGCAGCTATAGTAATTGAATAAATCAATCAATCTATCTATCTCACCATTCCTGCCTGGAACGCAATCCTACAAGAAAACAAAGATTTGAATCCTCAGTTTTTATTGTTATTTTTTATTTTACTTTTTGTTTTTATTTTATTATACAGCAGACATAAGTTCATTTTTTTGCTTTGTTTTTGGACTGTCTTGAATTTAACAATCATTTTTACTGCATTTGTTAACAAATTACCAATAAAGTGAATCCAGCTTCCCCAATTAACTTTGCTTGTTGAAAGCCTCCTGGGAAGGTCACAGATCACAATCACATGAGCACAGGACACTATAAGCACCATAAACCTGAGCTGGTTGCCAAGCACTGAAATTGCTATCATGTGACTATGGGGGAGGGGTGCGACAGTCTTAATTTTGGAGTTGGATCACGTCACTTTTTCTGAGGCTCTTGTAACTTGTGAGCCATTGTTAAATGAATGATCCTAAGTTGAGGACCATCTGTATTTTCAATTTCACAGAGAGTTAGCAGAAAGGAATGCTGTTACCTAGTGTGTCACTGGCACAGCCCCGCATTATTTGCATCACCAACATAATAATGATAATATCACAAAAAATATGTTGCAACACTTATCCAAACATTATCTATTATTTGGTAGGGTCCTGATACAGGTAGTGATCAAAACTTACAACCACAATTGAGCCCAAAATTTCTATTGCTCAGCAAGACAGTTGTTAAGTGAGTTTTGCCTGTTTTACAATCGTTCTTGCCACAGTTGTTAAGTGAATCACTGAAGTTGTTAAGTTAGTAATTTGGTTGTTAAGTGAATCTGGCTTCCTCATTGACTTTGTCAGAAAATTGGAAAAAGTGATCATATGACCCCGGGACACTCCAACTGTCATAAATACATGCCAGTGGCCAAGAATCTGAATTTTGGTCATGTGACCACAGGGCGCTGAAACTGTCAAGTGTGAAAAACAGTCATAAGTCACTTTTTTCAGTGCCATTGTAACTTTGAATGGTCACTAAATGAATAGTTATGAGTCGAGGATTACCTGTAACTTAGCGTTTCCTCTTCTACTCTTTTTACTGTATTTTAGGCAAGATGTAGCTGCCTATGCCTGTAGTCTAATTCTTGGATACTCTCTGTAAATACCTGTGTGCTAGCCAAAATTCAGTATTTAAATTTTGAATACTTATGATGCCTATTTATAATGTTTTACTGAGGAGTAGGATTCACCGGGCATATCTACCTTTGTAATTTCTTATGTTTCACCCCATTTTGATATACATAAATCATATTTTTCCCATATCACTGACAGATCATTTACAATCTAGTCAGAATCCACTTTATTGCAAAGTAATCAAGCTTTAGGACATTTTCAAAATTTCAAAAAATAATCAGACACTAATTCTTTTAATATGAGAGGAAGAATTATTTTTTTGAATCATTTTAGATTTCCATTCTTTATTTTTAAAACTGGTAAGAATGATTAATGCACAAGCTCACCTTGACTTTACCAAGAATAGTAGGTCCAACAAAATTGCCATTTTCAAATCCTTTCACTCTGATTTTTCGACCATCAAGAAGAACATTAGCCCCTTCCTTTGCTCCACTGTCAATCAATTGGCAGACCCGCTCCTTAGCCTGTGGACTGATCAGGGGTCCCAGATCTGCTCCAGGCTGATCTCCTATAATACACAAAAATTGCTCAGATCCTAAAATCAGGCTTCATTAAAACTGCAAAAAAAAAGCACAGTTAAACAAAATATTCTATAATGTCATTAGTTTGTACTTAAGATTGTTATTTAGTACTGCTATTAATAATTGCTATTTAATATTTGTTCAATATAAGTTTTGTTTATCCAAAGTACAATAGCCATCATGTTATTTAGTTTAAGCAACTTGTTTCAAACTATTTGTACTAAATGCTCTACTTCTTGTTTTTTGTACCCAGGTATTTGCATAGGCAAGTAAGCCATTCCATTTTTTTAAAATACTGCAATAAGTGTTTTGGTTGCTCTTGTAGGTAATTATTAAGCAATATTTAACTAATTCATCTTAAGAAAAATGCAAATTTATCTAATAACTTATAACAGCATTTGCAATGGTCATTTTGGACTCAAAATGAATATTTCAGAATCAGATGCCCTCAATTCTACAAAGCCCTGGAATAGCATAGCTGAAAGTGACCTCTGCTTTAAGCCAAGAATACAATGGTCATTGAAGTGGTTTATGGTAAGACTAACATGGTAAGAATGGAATCGTCCTGCTCCCATCCATCTGCTAGAGAAGAAGGGAAGCAAGGAACTTGTTTACTTGTTCTCTGGCAGAAAGAAACCTTTGTTCCAACTGCTCTTGAATTATGGTAGCAAGGGGAAAAGACATTGTACCATTAGTTAGAGGAACAAGAACCATCAACTGCCTGTCCTCCTAGTCTGCAAGCCTGGTAGCCCCCTTTTTTTTTCATTTACATTGGTGAATTTGGAATATAGTTCTGGTAAGCAGGATATAAATAGATAAAATAAAGACCCATTGTTATAAACTGTGATTGCCTACATCAGGGCTGTCAAACTCCCAGTCCATGGGCCGGATGTGTCATGTGCTGGCCACACCCACACCTGGTTTAGTGAAGGGGAAAAAAGTCCTGATACATCACATGACACTGCCATGGTGACGTGAGTTTGACCCCCCTGGTCTACATCGATCAGGTTTCCTCAAATGAATGTCTTCCAAATTTGGTGTGTTTCAATTTTGAAAACCCTAAATATATAAAATGCTAAAAATTCTGGGAAATGGTTCAGCTCATCTAAAGGGAATCAGACTAGGAAGGCTGTTCTACATGCAAGCAATTGCCCATAACAGACCAGATTATAAAAACACACCTGCATTAACACGCAAGTTCTTTGCTTTTTCCACCAGTTCTGGTAGCCATTTCTGAGACTCCCCTACCAAGATTGCAGCAGATAATGCCATGCACCGCTGACCAGCAGCTCCAAAAGCTGCTCCAATCAGTTGATTTAGTGTGTTCTCCTTATTGGCATCCGGCATCACTACTCCATGGTTCTTAGCTCCCTACAATATAACATACAGGCTCTCAAATGTACTAAATACACATTTCATAGCCATCTTTAGATCTTATGGAACCAATTTCTGCCTTTCTGTTGAATATACAGGCAAGAAGTTAAGAATAGCTGAAGTATGTAAAACATACAAAACTCATGCTTGATGAAAAGCTGACAATGGTAAAGAAATGTTGGAAAAGTCCCATATGCCATGCATTCACACACATTGTGAATCTCTAGCAAAATTGTACAAAGGAATTGTTTTGATTGACATGGGAAACATAGTTCAATTAAGTAACATTTAATTAATCATGTATGTCAAACTTCAAGATGTATCACCTAATTCCTGTAATTCCTAGTTAGCTTGTCTAGTTTTCTGTCCTGCATTTATTTGCTCTGTGGTTTTTTTGTGGCACAATATGCTGGTTAATTCCAAATGAAGATAAGGACTTGAAGATGGGAAGGCAGAATGTATACATTTTAAGCAAATTTTAAATATTATATTATTCCTTAGCTCCCAAAAAATTGTATTGAAACAGGGAATATAATATTCTATCCAGCACTGAAAATAACTAGGAGATATAAGTAAGAATAAAAAAAAAAAACATTTTGACTAAAGTGTTATTCAGTGCCCCAACTCATACAGAACATTTAAGTCAGGATTTTTAAACCTATGATACAAAATGAAGAAAAGCTTTTTCTTCATTGTGTTTTTTTCAGTAACATATAAATAATTTGTTTAGCTGTATTTGAAATAACAATCTTTTAATTTTTGTCTTCAATGAAACTGCAAATCAGACCTGCAATTCCAAGCACAAAATAATATTTCAAATGGTTTGATAGATAGCTTTTTGGTAAAAAAAGTGATTTTTTTAATGCTGAATTTTACCATATTAGCTTGGATTCTCTTGCCATGTTTTGAACCTCTTTCATAGATGTATTCTCCAGCCTGATTAGATCCAACAAAGCTGATGGCTTTAATATCAGGATGATCACAAATAAAGTTCACAGCTGTAAACAAAAACAAAGAACAAAAATGAAACACTGATAATTATAACAGATTATTAAAAACCTTTTCTGTACAGTTACGACAGTAATAATTAAAAATTAGTCATTTTTCCATCTCCAATTATCTCAAACATTAAAACTGTAATGTTCTCAATTAACTTCCTTACAATTAAAACCCTGTTTCTTGGGAGCTCAGCTACTTGGGTTCCTCAAATGGCACATTTACTTCTTCTTTTTCCCTACATAAAAGCACAAATGCACAATCACAATTATTTGATCTAGACTCATAAACTATGCAATCACACTTGATAAGTGGGATACCCAAAAGCAGTGAAAGTAGACTTTCTCTAGTCATTTGATAACATACTTATGAAGAGGACACTTTGGCTGCAAAGAAAGTGAGGGAAGAATTGCCTAATTCCTCATTCTGAATTAATAAACTAGGAATACAAGCATGTAACTTGACTATTTTTCCCTCTATGTAACTTATATATTCCATACCATCTGTACACTGAAGGGGGGGGGAGACCTTTCAAAACCTCCCTTGCTATTACCTTCATGTTGTCCATGGATAATGTTTAGTGTTCCATCAGGTGCACCAGCATCCTGCAACAGCTGGGCAAGAAACATAACAGCTCCTGGAACACGCTCCGAGGGCTTCATCAAGAAGGTGTTTCCACACACCATGGCCATAGGAAACATCCAAAGAGGAATCATAGCTGGGAAATTAAAAGGTGCAATGCCTGCACATACACCCAGAGGCAAGCGATAGGTGCAAGTGTCCATGTCTTTAGTAATGGAGGGAAGGGTTTCGCCCAACATAAGAGATGTCACACTACATGCATGTTCAACCACCTCTGCAACAAAAACAAATAGAAAAGTATCTCCCTCGGTTCCTGTTCTTTAGCTTCCAAATTCTTTCTTCAAATCATTTAAGTTTTAAATGCCGCTATAGGTAGCCCTCGACTCACAACATTTCATTTAGTGACCATTTGAAGTTACAATGGCACTGAAAAAAGGGGCATGACCATTTTTCTCACTTATGACCATTGCAGCATTCCCATGGTCACGCAATCAAAATTCAGTTGCTTGGTAACTGGTTCATATTTATGATGGTTGCAGTGACCTGGGGTCCTGTCATTATCTTTTGCAAATGTCTGACAAACAAAATCAATGGGGGAAGCCAAAATCACTTAACAACCATTATTACTAATTTAACAACTGCAGTGATTCACTTAATAATTGTGGCAAGAAAGGTATTAAAATGGGACAAAACTCACTTAACAACTGTCTCATTTAGCAACAGAAATTTTGGACTAAATTGTGGTCATAAGTTGAGGACTACCTGTATAACCATAAGAAAAACAGACAGAAAAAACACAGAAAGAAATCTTGGGTAATGCCCATCTTTCCAATGTGATTAATCTAAGGTTGCCAACTCAAATCAATCCTGTAGTTTTCCTCTTTCCTCTCCCCACTAAATGTATCTAAGAGTCACTGAGAGTGTGCATTCATAGTATAGATATAGGCATATATCTGCCAGAAGACACAGTCTAAAAAAACACAGAGACAGGACAAAAAATAATGAATTACCGTATATACTCGAGTATAAGCCGACCCGAGTATAAGCCGAGGTCCTAATT
>JANHJO010003377.1:9731-20204 GCA_032468235.1 Pseudoxyrhopus heterurus | reverse complement strand
TCTAGCAAAGGCAAAGTAATCAAGGGCATGATTCTAACACTAGTGAAAGATTTGACTGTAATAGTAAGAGTTATTTCCCTTGCTCTCCAGACTATCCATATTTGCTTCAAAGATTCTCACAGACCTCTAAAGCAGAATTGGAGAGATCATAGAAAGTAGCAAGAAAAGGGGAGGAGTATGATTCTATGGAGGAAACTAAATGGTTATCTTTCTATTTGCAGTTAATTTCACTTATGAAAACTTGTATTTTTGGTAAGGATTTTTGCCTCAAAGCTGTATTCAAATACCAGTTGGCAATTAGGATGTGCGTAAGGCACTTAAATTGGCTAATTTCGGTATATAATGTTCTTAACTACCTTCAGCCTGAGGATCGTGACCTCAGCTTTTTATCATCTGTGTTGGATTGTATGCCACTTTTAGAAGTGAAGGTGGTATGGGAACTTTTAATTGTACCTGTGTGATTTATATCCAGTCAGCTCTTTAATTTCTTTTGGCTGTCTGAGGTTTCCGACATGCTGTAAATTTCACCAACTTTTTCATTATCTGCAATTTCTTTATGACTTGTGAATCGGAGTGGAGAGAGAGTGTGGATTTACAGCAGAGATAAACATGTCCATAAAGTCTGTATCTGTGTCAGTAATTGTACTGCTGTCAGTGACTGTCCTGTTTTACAGGGCTCTCTTGGGGACGAACAGTTTGCTACTAGTGGCAGAGTAGTGTTCACACTTTAGTTTATATTAACATATCAGGAGATTAGTTTGCAATGATTGGGGTGGAAATTGAAGCTAGATATTAGTTATTGTTGGTTTTCCCATCCCACTTCTTACTGTCAGCTAATGAATGAATAATTAATTGAATTGAATAGCTACATTTGAAAGACAAGAGAAACAGAAAGAAAGCTGTTTCATGTGAAAATGTAGTGTGGCTGATAAATGATATAAAATATGTTAATCATATGTAACATTACTTGCACATATTATGGTAATTACTGTAAATATTATAGTAAACAATTATTTCATTACAATTTTAATAGAATATAGCAAGATTGCATTCTAAACATTCTATCATGGTTGGTCGCATAACCAGATATTTACATTGGGTTTGACATTTTTATCCATCTACTGAGTCCTTCTCAAGGACTTGGATAACAGAAGTTACGGTATTTGATGATGTTAAAGATGTTACAGGATGTAAGCTGCCTTTTGCAATTGACTGGTGGTGATTTTGTCAATGCTGATGGTATTCAAGTGGTGCTCCAGATGTTTTGTGATTGTACCCAAGGCACCTATTATTATTAGTATCATCTTTGATTTCTTTTATTATTAGTATCATCTTTGATTTCTTTTGCCACCGTTATTTTACTTTTATTAGTGCCTCAAGATTTCAGTATTAAGAGAAAGAAAATTCTGTGAATTTACATTAAATATCCCAAGCATTCAGTGTATAGTGCTTTTGTATCTGCTTATATTGTAGGATAAGGATCACTGACAAAAAAAAATCAAAGGTATTTTGTGGTTTTGTAGCTTCTATGCTAGTTTACACACTATGGGATATTTGAAGTAACAACATGGATGTGCCATGTACTTAATCATAATTTCAGTTTTAAGACATTCTATTTTATAATGATTCATGAGTGCATTATGATACCTAATGGTTGTTTTATATTTGATACTGAATCTCCAAATTTTGAAACTGGGAAAGAATTTGTTGGCTCAGGTTGTGAGAAAGAAATCTTCCTGGAACAGCATGTCCTTATTACCATTATTCCATCATGTGCTGCTCTTAGTTTTGCTGGTTTGGGGAGTCCTGGACTTGAATCTCAGAGGTAAGCCTTACTAAAATAACCAGAGATAGTAGTGCTATATGCACTGTTTTTTCTGGATGCTGGTTCTGAACTATCGTTATGTGTACTAGAATACACAACTAGTTGGGAGTTGTGTATTCTAACACAATTTTTGTCTACTCCCAGTTTTCTTACCCAAAGGCAAAGTACAAAAACATTTTCATTAGCTTACCTTGTCTGATTTGGTTATGGAGTATAACTTTTAATTGGCAATGCATATTGACTTCAGTAGGCTTGAGATCCGTGAGATATTTTTAGATCTTTCCATTTTTCACATTTTTTCCTTTTCTTGCACAGACTTCTACAAGTCAACATTCCTACTGTTATTTTGTAACATAAATTTTCACTATTAACTCAGTGGAAATGTTATACTATGTTAGAAAATAAGGCCCTGCAGAAATAGTCACAGCTACTTTTTTTATGCATTCCTTGCCCTTTTAGGTTTGAAGAATAGAATATACTAGACAAGAGATCTGAGACAATATCTAAGTGCCTCATTAACTTTTGTAGGCTAGAACATGATAAAATGTCATCAAGTCCCTATCAGATGCCTGATAATCTGCTACAAGCTGGAGTGCCATTAGCTTAAATTCTCAATCAAATGCCTTCCTTGAGCTTAAAGAGCAGTGATTAAACATGGAGTGTCCCCTGAGGACTCTACAGCTGTCATGGGGGTTGAAGTCGATCCCCTCCCTTGCCAACCAAGAGAGAGTTTGAGCAAGAGGTCTCACTGGGGCGGGCCCTTTTCAAACCCACACGTGCCTGTCCCAGCTGTTCTGTTTTGCCTAATGAATTGCATTACAGGGAGAAACTGGGTATTGTCATCGCAAGCTGCCTTCCCTGGGGACCTGAGCCAACCTCAGTAATGACTAATGTTAGTGATAGTAATTGAAATGTGATCACTCTCTGGGGATTCACACCAAGCATGATGCTCTCAAGCACTTGTGGCTGATAGAGACCTGTAAATGGCTCAAAAGTGATTTTTAATTGCTCTACTTTCCTAGTTACATTTTCCAAATATGTTTTCTTTTTATAGGTAATACAACACATTTTCCCCACACTAGAGAAAGGCATGTATTGTCTTAAAAACTATTCTATTTTAAATGGATTGATACTACCTCCTAATGTTTGCCTCCGTACTTCCCCCCCCCCCCAATTTTTGCCCAATATAATCTGTTGATATGTAGTGTGCCTTTAAATAGCAGCATAATTCAGCTGATTTGGAGTGGGGAGGTTATGATCCAGTCAGCTTATTCATTAGCTAAGCATTAGGGATGCATTGTGGATCATTTAAGATTTAATTTTTAAAAGAAAAAAATAGAAATTCAAGCCAAATTGTATTCGGGAAAGGCTTTATATATTGCCCCAAAGTGGTATTTAGATTCATTTTGTAGAGTTGAGTGACTTTTCACATCAACTGTCTAACTGCCAGCATCATATTATGAATATAATAGTGAGCTTTTAGAAATGAGAGATGGTGAAATAAAATAGGATCAAGTTTTTTAGGCCGGTAGGTGCATTGAAATTTTTGAAGGAAAATGGATATCAGCATAAAATGTTTGAAATGGATGAAGGAATCCAATGAATTTCACACACACAAACATCCCAAAAAATAAAAACAAAAACTCTGTAGAAAAGCATATTGCTGATGGTAAAGGATAACTTGATATAAAACGTGAATACATAACAAAAGTAGATATCACGGATGAAGGCAAATGTACGTATCCCAGGATATTGTTGCAGGATCCAATCTGGGTTGGTTAATGGGGACCAGACCAAAGCTCAGAATACTAAACACTATGATGACTGACCCAAATTGGATCCTGCAAAAGTAGATGTGTTATTGCCCAAATCATAAATCTTTTTCTTTGCATTCACAATAGTCTTATTCTCCCCTCCCCTCTTAAGGTTTACCCTGAAATCCTTTCCTTTCCTCAGTCCATAAGATTTGGTTACTTCATTCACTCATTTATTTCTGTTTCAGGATTAATTTTCACTTGACCACATAAATTGCTATCTTCCATTGATATCTACTGTCTTGGTCTTCTTGCTTCTATCAGATAATCTCCAATCCTCTACTGCCATCATGCTTCTATTGAAGACCCTTTTCCAATTTATTAGGCAGTAACAATTAGCTATTTCGGTTCTTTGCCAAACCCTGGCAATCTGAAGCGCTTCAGTTTTAAGGACTAGCCTACAATCCTGCATCATATTTAATTTTTAAAATGTATGAAATGTCAATTTGGTTAAATTAGCCATTTAAATAATTTTAATGTGAACTTGCTCCTCTTACAACCCTTGCCTTACTGAAAATTCAATTTGTGGCGTCTTCATGTACTCTAACATTGCTGCAGTTGGAAGTTGTTTTAAGAAGTTCATGTTCCCTTATGCTGTTTACAAAATGCTTAGTATACTTTGCTTTAAGTAGCATCATTATATGGTAGAAGGTAGTTATTTTGTTCTGAGGATAACTGGTATAGAAGAGAAAAAATAATCAGTTAAACTGATGATTCACTCTTTGGTGTATACATTCTGTATTCCAATCAGAATGGAAGCTGTTGATGAAACAAACTTATCTTTTAAAAATAATGGCTTCATATATTGTACTAGGCATAATTTGTTTAAGTCTTGTTGAATAAACTGCAACTAGATAAATTCTTATCTCACAGTAAACGAACTATGGCTTACAAGGCAAAATAGTTGGGTTTGCACAATGGCAAAATATTACTTCTTACGTGTAAACCAGGTCCCAGATTCATAATTTCAGATTTCATCCAGCATGATTATTGGAGCAACTTCTTAAGAAATTGAAGAGATAAGCTGACATTTCCATTGATGGTGTATGTTTGCTTAGGGAATGTATCAGCAGATGTAGAGGCCAGTTCTTATGGTGCTTTCTCATGAAGGGTCCACAACACATCTATTTACATCACTGAGCGGTATTAAAAGGTCATTGCTGTAGTTATTCCTATTAATAAACAATTCCTCAGATATTACTTTGGGGTTTTATTTTTGGTATGATATGGGATTATATGACTTAATCTTAGACAATGAAAAATATCCAACATGTTAACTTAATGTTAACAACTTCATGAACAATATCTAATACGGTTAACTATAATGTTGTTTATTTTTGCCATATGATACTGAATCCACCTGTTAGCTTGGAATTCTTGACTGTGGATAAATTTGAGGCACACCATAGTTAATATATGGTATCTTTGTTCCATAAAAAATGTTGACATTGAATACTGATAAATATTGAGTTCAAGCAATTTTAACCATATCTTTTTTTGCCGAAGGAGTTTTCTGAAACATCCTAGTTCAGGAATCTTATTCTTTTTCTTCTTTGGCATAGCCTGATTATCTGAGGGTTTTTTTGAAGAAAGATTAATTCTATTTCACCATTACTTATGAATTCTAGTTAAGCTAAAGTACTAAGATAGCATAGGTTGAAAAAGAAAGGGAGTAGCTGGATACAACTGGTAGTTGCCAGGTACATAAATTGTCCTGAGCTGTTGCTGCTTAAGTAATTTCATATGGATGCATACAGAAATTTTAATTCAGGATTAATTAGTGACACACACTGTACATAAGATATATTCATTTTCTTCTACTATCCTCAAGTTTTACTTGATTTTTTTCCTGTAGAAATAGTAGAATTACATTTTTGTTGATTAAAACATAGAATTGATGATACACTCAAATACCAGTTATTAATTTCCTCAAAAGACATTTATTTCATACACAGTATCTGGTCAGATATTTTTGGATGATGATGGGAGAGAGGTTAATTTCTTTAACTATTTGAGCTGATATATAATATATATATTCACACATTCAGTCATACTCATTTTATTGGTTAGAAAGTTCTAGAAATGTTTGTGTGGATGATTTGGATATTTAGGATAATTTTAAATGTACATAATAATGGTTAAATCCCTTTAGGAAATATTAAGGATAAATTCAAATGCAATCTTTATAATTAGTTTTATAAAAGCATGTTTACTCTGTATGTTGCTCAGGTTTAACTAAATCAATGTTAAAATCAATTTTCGTTAAACCAGCGTACTGTTTGTACAAAGAAGACTTTAATGTGGTACCTTTAGACTTTGTTGTTTTAAGCAATGTGCATATATTTTGAATAAGTTTTAAGCTGTGTTCACAAAAGGTACATCTATGGGTAGAATGAATTGATCTTACTTTTAACTCTTGCAAGTTCTAATACTTTGGATTATTTCCATTTCAACTCCTCCTTGGTAGTTATATAACAAGTTTGCCACATGAAACTATCTGAATTATGCATATTTATTATTGTCTATTGAAGAATAATGTGTATTTTAGATATTTCAATAAACCCTAGATTTGTAGGTACTAATCCAAACCAGTGTTCTTGCATAACACATTTTTGCATTAGTTTTTCCATCTCTGATACAACCCTAAAGAATATTTTTCCACCAGCATCAAGAAGCTTTTTCCTTCAGCACCATATGAATTATAGTGGACTGACAGGAAAATTGGAATTTCCCCCATGTGGCCATGGTCATGCTTTCTTTTTATAAACAAGGGGGTGGGGTAGGCAAACTACTTTACCCATAGAAAATATCAGACAAAGATAGCTGGATGTTATTATGTAGGGTTCAGACCCTCTACTGTGAATTGAACTCAGGGATTTCCAGGGGAAGAGTTGGAAGTCGTGTAAAACCCCATTTATGAAAGCATAATGTAATACTTGTAAGTTTCTGCTCTGTGAGCTTTAAAGGAAGGTGGATTTATATATCATTTTGATAGCTACTTCTTTTCCTGACATGGCTGCAGTTAATGTGATACGAACATTTATGTTGTAAGAGCCTTGACATGGGTAAATAATTTGACATCAGCATAACATATGCGATGACAGAGTCAAGGCTTTGGGTTCTGGCCTACTTTTTTCCTCTCAGGCTTATTTCATATATTTGAAGACTACTACTTAATTAGTAATCTCATGGCAATTTACAGTGAAAAATTAAAAAGCACAAAATCATTTACAAGAGTAGAAAATAGTCCACAAACAACATTAAAATGTACAAATAGTATTCATATATAGAAAACCTGGAGGAAGACATACCGTAGATCTTCAGTTGCATTACAAGATTTAATTTTAGGTGTGATTTATGAATTTCAGTAGGGAGAGTATTCTAGAATGGAGGCACCACCACTGAGAAGATCTACCAGCAATCATTTTTTAAAAAAAAAATCTTAATGAAATTTTTTAATGTTGTAGCTTTATCCAAGGTTTGTAATATTTTGATTTCTTTTTTTGATAGTTAAAGATAGACATTTTCTTTTGCAGTTGCCAGCCAGTCTGTGTGCAGTATTTTAGGCTTCTAATTTTTATAATAGCACCGATGTCCAGTTAATGATGAGCAATCTAACAAATCCAAGGGAAATAAGTTCCATAGCCCTAAATCATTGACTGTTGCTGTAGATCCCTGTGGCACTACATTTCTCAGGATCAATCACAGTTTTCCCTAGGCTTAACTTGTGCTTGCTTCCCTGTTAGAATTCAGCATGCCATATCCTAAGAACCCCTTCTCTTGAATGGAATTCAAAAAGACACTTATATTTTCATAAATAAATTAGGAATTCAGTGGCTTCTTTCGGCTAATCAGGACAGGCTGATAAACCTTGCTAGCTGTTTAATAAATGAATTGTGACTGATTACCTATTAATATGGACGCCTCAGGAATTCACCCGGGGGGAAGCAGAGCAGTGAAATAGAGAGGGGCATGGCCCCCTGGGAAATCAGGGCTTCATGTTTGCAGCTTAAATATCTCTGTGAAGTATCAATAAGGAGGTAATTGAATTTTGAACACAAACATGAGCGCCGGATGGATGAAGAGAAGGGGGGGGGACTCTGATCATCTCTTCTAGGCCCCTTCATTCTTCTCTCTTCTTTCCCTTAGAGACCACTCTAGTGAAGATAGATGCTAAATCCATTAAATAAAGATTAGATTCTGTCATGGTAGAAAGTGGTAGCTTAGCTAGATCCCTGAGCAAATTGGGACCTTTAGCAATACAGAAAATTAAAATATACATTTTTAACAAGTGTGCTATCGACACGCTAATAATGGCTGCCTGGCTTATGGGGTTTGCTCGCCTTTCAGATTTGCTTTTGTTTGTCTATATTGTTTTTGATGTTTTTTGTGCTAGGTTGGAATTCTTTTTTTTTTTAATTCCTTAAGAAGTGGAATTATAGCTTGTTTTAACTATATTCTGGAAGTTTTCTTATGTTCTGTAGTTTCCTCATAGAAAGTGACTTAAAATATTGTATGTTCTTCCATGATCCTGTATAAGCAATTAAGAGGTATTAGTTACCTCTAGGGACAAATTAAAGCCAGAGGATCATTGTAAGGATGTAAGAAATATTCAGTGGAGATAGATGTGTACCTAGACCCCTTCTAGGATCTTGAATCTTGATCTCTTTTGGGGGCTGGATTTCTAGAGATTGAATTAGACTACTAAAGTAGTGCTGACATCACTTGCTTTTGTCTCCTAAATTGCTCCTCGGAGGAAATAATGATGACCACTAATTATTGCTATCTAAATATTATATCCAGGTTACCCATTTTATGCAGCCTGCTCTTCTTTAGCTGTTTCTTAACTTCTTTGCCAAACAGGAAGAGAACAGTAACCTGAAAGGGTATGATGGAGCTATGTTTCCATCATATGTTCCTGACATTGCAGAAGGAGATGCCCCTATCCACCAGTATATTGACTGTTCTTGCTGCTGTTTAATTTAGATAACAGCTCTGATAGTTGCAAAATAGTGAAGTATTTAAATCATAAAGGAGAGAAAGATGAACCTGGGATAGTGTGAATGGGAGTGTAAAGGAAGGGATTTTTTGCTCTTGGAAATCCATCACACATCCCTGTCAAAACGAGAGTAAAAATACCGTCTATACCTAGAACGTGTTGAAAATGGTTGAAATATCCCAGTCTTACTTGATTCCTTGGAGAATTTGAATGCTTGTGGTAATTTTACTTAAGTGAATGTCTCAGTGAAAACCATTACACAATCTGAATATAGGGCCAAAACCCATATGAGCGCAGATTAACACCAAGATTAATACTAGACCAAGAAGTAAATAGTACTACAATCAAAGAACTACAGCTTAATCAAGGAATCACCAAGAACATTCCCACCAACACTGACAGAGCAAAGCACTAGTATAGAAAAATAACAGCAAACCCCACTCCCTTCTAGCAGTGATGATTTGGTTACAATTTTAGACATTTGGTAATGTCTGAATTTGGTAAGGAATTGCAAAAAAAACACCCAAGCTCAGAGAGCACCAAGGACCCCACAGTTCAACCCTGAGCTATAAATATTCTCTTCTATTCAATAAATGTTACTATATATATAATAAATAAAATTATCATCAGTGATGAACCTTCATGTGATCTAGTTTTCTGGTGTCCTGATGTTTTGCCAGTAGATATAGTTGGCATCTTCAGAGACAGAATAAGCTGCTTTGTAGTGATAGCTCACGGGCCACCGAATAGGGACTGACTGGCTATTGTATTTGTACCCAGCAAGTTGTTCTCTGATTGGTCCATGTCACAGGCACCCAAGAGAGCTGGTTTCTGTTTGATTCCCTATCTAGATAGCTGCTAATTGGTTGTTTGTGTAGGTAGACGTCTGATCGATTCATTTTGGAAAAATATACCTGGTTCCTGATTGACTTTTTTTTTACCCAGGCTACTGCTGCATGTTCATCTTCCTGATGACTCTGCTCGATTCTTTTTATTGTTAATTAGTCAAAAGCTATTTAATCTTGGTGTATTGTAAAACTGGAAACCATATTTTGTTGATTTTCAAACTCTTCTCATTCCTGAAGAAGCTAATGAAATATTTCTTTATGGTTCTTGATGAGCTGTCTATGTAGTTGTACATGATAGCTTGCCATGGTTGCCAGTACTTGTGTGCCTTAAATTGGATCTTATTACTGTTAATTTTTAGGTTGTTATAGACAAATTAGCATAATGTAGGTTAGCTGTCACTAACAAATTGAGCTATGCAGGAAGTTACCAGTTCAAATGTTATTCTTTGCAATCTACTGACTGTTTCTGGTACCAGATATATCTGTTTGTATTGATAGGAAGAATGTGTCTATGTGTCTATGTATATGAAACAATTTATACACTCAAAAGTAGCACAGCATTTTGTGAGCTTCACTGAGTCAATGAAAAAGATTTCGCCAAAGATATAAAGGATTTAAGTATTTCATTTGTGCCTGGATTTCAGTGCTGCAACAAATCCTCCCTGAAGCATTTAAGTAGAATTAATTTAATCATGTTGTTTTCTGTAAATGATCATGATAGCAGAGAAGGTTAAAGGGTCCTGTCTAGTACTATCTCTCTGTTTAAGAATATAGGTGTTGATTAAATCTGATATGTGTTATAATTCCTCAGGAAGACAAACATTCTGTTGATGATTGAGGAATTTCTTCTGATCAGAATCACTGCCATTTTATGCTATTTATCAGAATCTAATAATCATACTTTCTCCAAGCAGTCTTTACAAAATCAGTTTTATTTGGAGGATTGACTTGTGATGTCATTTCCTACTAAAGTTCTATTTCCAGTCC
>JANHJO010003376.1:74715-85429 GCA_032468235.1 Pseudoxyrhopus heterurus | reverse complement strand
GGTTCTCATTTTACCAACCTCAGAAGGATGGAAGGCTGAGTCAACCTTGGAGCTGGTGGGATTTGATCAGCCAAACTACCATCTGCAAGTCTGCAGAGTAGTCTGCAGTACCTTGTTCTAACCACTGAGCCACAGCAGCTCCTTCAGCAACATATGTGCAATGTTTTACTTTTACTCTATTTAATAGCTACATGAGGCTACTAGATGGATGACATTGCCCAGGATTAGCTATCTTTGGTTATTGAGGATACTCAATTATATCTCTTTACTTCTGGCCACTTAGCTAGAGGTAGTCCTCAACTTACAACCACAATAGAGCTGAAAATTTCAGTTGCTAAGTGAGACAGTTGTTAAGTGAATCACCACAGATGTTAAGTCAATAACATGATTATAAAGGAATCTGGCTTTCCCATTGACTTTGCTTGTCAGAAGGTTGACAGGTGATCACATGCCCGGGCCACTGCAACCATCATAAATATGTGTCAGTTGCCAAGCATCCGAATTTTGACCATGGAGATGCTGCACTGTCATAAGTATGAGAAAAGATCTTAAGTCAGTTTTTCAGTGCCATTGAAACTTTGAATTATCATATGAAGAGTTCATATAAATGAACAGTTATAAGTTGAGTACTACTACCTGTACATTCTCCATTTCTTCTAGATAGAGAGTAACAGGTTCAGGGAACCCTAATGAGGCCAAGTGATTATGGATAGTGGGACCATGCCAATTTCTGTGTTTTAGAAATTGGTTCTGAATCAGTTAATACTCGTCCAGATAATAAAGTTGGTGAAGAAACTGGAAGTTCTCCTAGACTCTGAAACTCTGCTTGAGGAGCAGATGATAAGCCTGAGTAGGAGGGCTTTTGCAGTTATATTATCTGTGCTACCTCTTCCTAGACTGGGTGACTCTGCTTATGATCACTTATGATACTTTGGCCAATTCTTATTTGGATTATATGTACTCTAAATGAGGCTGCATTTTAGACCAAAGTTGCAGCCACTCCAGATTACAATGAGGGAAGTTATAGGTATGCCTTTGTTTACCTCAATAACACCTCTAATCTGTGAGTGCACTTGCTCCCAAAGGATTTGTAAGTACAACTCAAGGTACTGATTATCATTATAAAATCCTTCATGGCATGAAGCCAGGTTATTGGTAGGACTGTCTTTCTCTAGTTATTTCTATCTGTCC
Organism: Pseudoxyrhopus heterurus; assembly: GCA_032468235.1. NCBI lineage: Eukaryota > Metazoa > Chordata > Lepidosauria > Squamata > Pseudoxyrhopus > Pseudoxyrhopus heterurus. The sequence continues at coordinate 84,238 of JANHJO010003376.1, read as the reverse complement.
CACCAGATCTGACAGGGTTCCTTCTATTAAACAATGGCATCTAATGGGACCCAGAAAAAAAACATCTTCTCAGTCACTGCACCTACCCTCTTGGACAGATATTCTCCTGATATTTAGACAGTCCCAATTTTGCTGATCTTTCTTAAGGCATTAAAACCTGGCTCTTCCCCAAAGCATTGTATTTTAGTGAGGCTATTTTAATATGCTGACTGTTGTTTTCTATATATTGCTGTGTCCATGAAATAGTTTTAATTATGTTTATATCATTGATTGTTAGCTGCTCTAAGTTGTGGGTTGATTGGGCAGCCATTAATAATTAAATAAATTCCACAGATTTTTGTAGCTAGTGCAAAGTGTGATTTCTCTTAAAGCCAATGAATCTAACAATGTTCTTGATCAGGTGGAGTTGTCCTAGTGAAGACTTTCAAACAGGATTTGCAGAAAGTGTCCATAAATTACAAATCTGATCTCCTGCTTCCTCTGATTCCCACCGCAATTGTTCAGGGAGGATGAAGAAACAATCTAGCTATGCTACTGAACTTAGTTTTCCTGGAAAATCATGATAACAGACAAAAGAGGGGATTAAAAAACAATAAGGCCCATCATGTACACAGATTCCAAACTAAATGAAAACAAAATCTCTGCCAGGCTTTTGCAAAGAGAACTTCGATTCTCTTTGATATACTGCTTTGCACAACTGAGGTGCAATTCTCCAATCAAATTAAAGCCTAATGTTCTTTGCTTCAACACAAGGCTTTATGTTGTCTTGGGGTCTTAACCAGCACTTTTAATAGCCAGAAGTGGATGCTGCCCATGCAAAAAACTTGAATAAAAACCACTTATTGCAACTGCCAAAGGAGGCCTCTAAAAGAAAAGCAAGGCAAGACAACACAGCCACTTTGCTCTGCTCTTAGAAATGAGAGGACCATTTCATTTGTTTACCAACTTTGTGGCAATGCTTCCTTTGAACTAGATTCCCTTCAAAGATTTGCAATCTTATGTCCAAGGGCTGAAATAATTGCAGTAATTATAGACACCAACGATAGTCACTCATGCCTCCATCATTTCACTTTTGGACTACAGTAATTTTTTCCATGTGGGGTACCCTTGAGTATCATCCAGAAACTTCAGCTAGTGCAAAATATGGTAGGTTGTATGCTAAGAGGAACCTATGCTGTTTTATAGCACCAAAATGGCCGAGGTGGTCTGTTTTGAGGGTGCAGTTTACGGTGCTCATTATAATCTTTAAGGTCTTACACGACTTGGAGACTGACAATTCATGCAATGACTTTTTGCTACCTACCTATCTACCTACCCTGTGAGATGCAGTGAAAGAACACTCAGAGGCATGCATGCATAAGTGTCTTCCAACTGTGGAATATCATAATCTCAGAAATAATATTATAGGGTTCATTCTGGATATTTAGAATATGGTTGAGGATGTGACAATTAAAAAATATTTATTTGGAGACTGGGACATGAGTACCTGAGTGTTGAAATGTACCTAGGATGAATGAGGGACTATGAATTGCTGCTATTATTAATTGATTATGGTATGAATTAATGATATATGGTTGTGTTATATTTTGCATGTTGATTATACTCTGATGATATATAGTTATAGCTGAATTGCAGTTTCTATTTGTTTTCCTTTAATAAGTTTGAGGGTTAAATGCTAAAATGTTGAAGAGCTCTGTGCAGATAAATAAAATTATTTTATAAAGCAGTATTAGTACCACTTTATGAAGCCTTAGTAAGACCACCCCTGGAATGCTGCATCCAGTTTTGCTCACTACATTACAAAAAAGATGTTGAGACTTTGGAAAAAGTGCAAAGTAGAGTAACTAAGATGATTAAGGGCCTGGAAACAAAAACATAGGAAGAACAGTTTCAGGAATTGGTTGTGGCCAGTCTAGAGAAGGCCTAGGAGCGACATGATAGCAATATTCCAGTATTTGAGGGGCTGCCACAAAGTAGAGGGGGGTCAACTTATTTTCCAAAGCACCAGAAGACAAGACAAGAAACAATAAATGGAAACTAATCAAGAAGAAAAGCAACCTGAAATTAAGGAGAAACATCCTAACAGTGAGGACAATTAACCAGTGGAACAGCTTGCCTTCAGACATTGTGGGTGCTTCATCACTGGAGGTTTTAAGAAGAGACTGGACAGTCACTTGTCTGAAATAGTATAGGTTCTCCTGCTTGAGCAGGGGCTGGATTAGAAGGTCCCTTCCAGCTCTATTCTGAAAATAGAGAAGACTGTAGCCAAGTTTCTCCTCCTAGTCCAAGCAACACAAAGATCTTGAAAACTATTTTAGTTTCCAAAATATTTTGACTGCTGCCCTTATGTGGGAATAACCAATGACGATTTATACTTTGCTCCTTAAGTTATGTTTCCTTACAAAGATCAACATATATGTTTTTAAATAAACAATTATTGCACATATCTGCAAGCTCCAATGACTTCCCTTTTTAAAAAAAAAAAATATCCTCTGAAAATTCTCAAAACAAATATGGGCTGGTCACTGTCATTTTTAAGGGATTTGTGAATTATGATACAAATGCTAATTTGCAATTTGGCATGCTTTGATTAATGCTGCAGAAAATCCCTTGATTTGTGAACTTCTGTTATCTACCAGTATTAAAAATACTGAATTTCCTGCTTTCCATATCAAGAATATCTGCAGTATTTCCAAGTTCTCTTATCCACGAGAGATGCAATTTTTGGACAAAGGATTTGCAAGCAGAGGGCAAATGGTATATTTTAGTTGTGTACATCAGTTATACTTCTTGTTAATCACCATGTTAAATAGGCTAAAAAGTATTCATTTTCCCCATGAAGTCATTCAAGACAGGCCAATTTAGAAAATAAGAACCCCTTGAATTTCTAGAAAGATCTCTATTGCTGTAGCAGAATCTTGAAAACCTGTCAAAGTAATTCTCCAGCACAACTTTGAAAGCAAAACAGACTGTAAGAGATTGTGAGTCTTTTTCTCATGTCTCCCCTCCCTTCTCTGTGTTTCCAGGGTCTGTTAGACATTGCATGTTGCAGAATTCAGGCTATAGACTAATGGCCGTAAACTACAGAAAATCAGATTCCATTGGTAAGAGTGGTTCAGTAGAGGAGTGGCAGAGTCCCCTTCATTGGATTTGCCAAGCAAAGTCATCTGTTCGAATATTTCAGATAGAGCCATGGTGGCGCAATGGTTAGAATGCAGTATTGCAGGCTAACTCTGCTCACAGCCAGGAATTCAATCCTGACTGGCTCAAAGTTGAGTCAGCTTTCCATCCTCCCAAGGTCGGTAGAATGAGGACCCAGATTGTTGGGAATATGCTGACTTTGTAAACTGCTTGAAGAGGTATATAAGTATAAGTGCCATTGCTATTTCTATTGCTACTTTAAATTGAATTTTTTGAACTGAAGAAAGTCTTGCTTCCAATTCTCTGATTGCCCAATTGTGAGAAAATACATGAAAGAGAATAGCCTAGTATTTGCATATGGAGTTCTTATGTAACAGGACATATTTGTGATTCTAAAACTAAAGTTTCATTATGGGGCTCAGGCATGTCATATTCACGAATACCGGAAGCTAGACAAACATTCTGTGGAACTAAAATGCAGAAATTCTTCAAAGGTGCCAGGGTTACACCTTTAACCATTATCTTTAGCTTGCGATGCACATTAAATTAGGAATGAAATTGTAAACATGGACTGCTCTGCCCCTGTAAATGAATGCAGAATTAAGTCTGATATAATGTTGATTCTTTACTAAGCAAATCCAACTGAGGGAAATGTTTAATAATGTGACAAATAGTACTCAAAAGCAGAATCTTCTACACTTCCATCAGCTTTACAGCCATGTTTAGGCTGAAAGTATCAAATGGTACTCAGAAATCATTTGATAAACATATGGAAGCAGAAAAACTTTTTTAAAAACTGTTGAAATAAGAGGCTTTTTCTAAAATTTTGCTATTATGTTCTCTCTGTTAAACTTCATTTTTGGCTCTGAATTTTATATTTGCATTCATGAAAGACATGTTGCTATTTTAATCAGTAGATTTTTTTTTTAAAAAAATCATTGTTGAAGAAGAAATGTGCATGATCCAATCTGCCAATAAATATTAAGAAATAACATTTATTGGCAGATCGGATCATGTACAGTTAATCCTGCCAGTGAACATAATTACATACATAACTGTTTTCTGCATTTGTATACAAAGATAATGGACCATATAATAACAGATGAATTAAACTGTATTTTTATCCTAATATCATGTCACCTGAATAACATACTTGGATTTAAAATATTTTGCTAGATAATATATCTGAATATAAATTATATTAATCCTCCCCAAAATAACTATATCTGTCTTTTCTCCAAAAATAAGAACTGCTTTTGTCTAGATTATTTCTTAATTTCTCATTCTTTGTATCTTTTTTAAAAAATGTTTTAAATATTTTAATTTTAAAGTATATTTCTGTGAAACATTACCCTGAAGAATATTATATGCACTGTTCAAATGCACTTGTTTACATTATCATGTTTGAAATACACTATTGCTGAAGTATTTACTGAAGGCTGCATAATTGCATAGACTTTGTATTAAAAACTAGATTGCCTAAAATTACATTTTTAGAGGGAAAAATAATTACCAGGAATGCATTCCATCCATTTTATATATCTTTGGCTTCTGCTAAATTCATACTTAGATTTCTAAAAGAGCATTTTTATTACCCTACACAAGGCAACATTTTGGGAAAAGGAGCTAAATCTAGTAAGTTGCAGACATCTGGATTTCAACAAGTTAAGTAATAAAATTGCTTAAGAAATTAAATTCCTGCCAGATGGAACTGATGTTCCAAAGTGACTGAGCTGGCTTGATCGTAGTTCTAAAGCTGGCTGTGGAACCTTATATTTGCTAGTCTAGTTTCAAATAGAGCCTCTGGTCAGGAGAGCATTCACCAGTTTCAGCTAGTACACCAATTGTGGGCTTATGTAGATAGCCTCATGACATCTAACAGGGTCATGTTCATTCTGTAAGGACTTATGTCCTCATATCATTAGGACATTCTTATGGCTTTATTATATCATAGGTAAACTACTGTAATGTATTTTACATGAGGCTTCCTAAAAATGTTGGCTTAGAAGGTTCAGCTGGTGAAGAATTCAGCAGTGAGGCTACTGACGGGAGAATCGGTTTAGTAGAAAGATACAAGCACACTGCTTACTGCACTGGATAATCAAGGATCTTATGTGTAATTGAAGGTACTGATTTTAATCTATAGGGTCCTATATGATTGGCATCAGTGTAGTTACATAACTGTTCCTCCTGCCCAATTCAACCTATCCTGGCTTTACATGGTTGGTAACTGCCTCCACATTATGGAACACCTTATTGCATGAGATACAATAAGCCCAGAATGGATTTACACAGAACCATCAAACTTCTGGCAATATCAGATTTTTAAGTAATGTTCTTGCCTGAATTGAAAATAGACAAGACCTAGTAGGTATACTGCAATTGTTTTTAAATACTAAGAAACTATTTGTTTAGGGTCTCATGACATTTCTTGAAGTGGGTTTTCATTTCTTTTGGGTTTCTGCAAGTATTTTATTGTAGATTGATATGGTTTATTCAATTTCTAAAATACAGGCTTATTTTAACAGGACTTCATCTTTTTTCAGGTTTATTTTTATTTTTGTTTTACTGTAGTATATATTTAAAAACATGATCAATAGGGAAAAAAACAAGGAAAAAGAAAGATCAAATTTTTATCTTCTATCTATTCTTGTCTGTTACTGTTAATGACTCTAACATTCTACTGGCTTTCTCTACTTAAGGTACAAAATTTTATTGCCATCCATAAATATTTTCCCAACAAAATAGAGAAGCACACCTTTTCTGATTTATCTTTCTTTGATTTTCAAGCACAATCTGGGTAGTTTTGATGAGTAGATGTAAAAAATCTCACATCTCTTTTCTTTCAATGATGACCATTATTTTCTTCATGCTGTCCATAATTTTATTCTGCATATTTCTTGAATTTCTAAAGATTCATCTTCATCTACAGATACTCTTTCAATAATTTTTTCATTCCTCTAAGTTTCATCTTCCAAAATCTTCAAGTATTCCTATGAACATTGTCATTTCTACACAGTTCTGTTTCTGTAATCTACATAGGGGTGCTTTTGAAGATTATTCAGCTGGTCTCGAGTACAGCAGCAAGAATATCTATTAGCATGCCATGGTATACCCATATTACATTTTTATGTCATTGGCTGTTTCGGTTATATGGGTTATCAGTAGACTTCTGGGTATAATTGAAGGTCCTAGTTATCACTTATAAAGCTCTTCATGGAGTATGTTCTGCTTATTTGGGGACCATTTATCTCCAGTAATTTCTGACAATGTTATTTAGTAGGATCCAGTCTTCTCTATTACAGTGTCATTCCTCTGGAACAACATTCACCCAAAGATTTGCATAGTTCCAACTCTGATCTTATTTAAATGAAACTTCCAAATGTGGCTATTACTCCAGGCCTCAGGATGGAGTAGATAATGGGCCACTTGTATGGTGTTTTGGTCCACAAGATGATGATTTGTTGCTGCTGGGTTATAATAACAGCTTAGAAAATTATAAGTATTAGAGTTTTAAGTTGTTTTCTGACTTCCTTTTCCCTTGGCATCGCAATTTTTAGGAAGCTATTTCTACTGGTAAATTTGAACTAATCTCCTTTTAAATGTGAATAAAAGTTAATATGGACCTCTCACTTGAATAGCTATAGTAAGATATATGTGATGAAGAAGAATATAACTCCAAGGCTGGAGACTTCCCCATATTCATTCCATCACATTGCTGTAAATAACTTTACAAGATACTGAATAAATACCTTTGATAAGCATCTGCTATGAGAGTTTTACTGTGCAAATTACAACTACATGTTAAAAAACTTCCTCACTTTAAAGTTTATCATTGGACATTTATCTTACCTTCTGCCCCTGTCTGAAATGAAATTAGGAACTTGAAATGTAATTTCTCTTTGGGCAATGTAATTTCTCTTTGGGTCCAGCTTGAGAATTACAATTTGACCCTACTGAAATCTTGGCAGGTATTGACAAGTTGAAAATTTATTTCCATGTGATAGAGGATGAAAGAGTTGCCAAAAATCCCATAGTCTACCAAAGCCTGAAGATGTTTTTCCAGGTCTCCATCTAGGTCTCTAATGTAACAAGAATGATGAAAGGACAATTTATCATGACCTATATCTAGGCTCTGCTTAATTTTTAGGTGCCTCAGGGGAACAACTTAAGCAAGCAGAACCTGGCTAGTTTTCATCAATGCCATTTAGCACTGTTCTGTAAGACAGGAAAGGTCCTCTTCAGAAAAAGGCAATCAGTTTTGCAATGTTGAATTAACCCACTATCTGAAGGATCATTGCTCACAAAGTTGTTTGCTGAAGAACAGCAAATACATCAATAAATAAAATCAACATGATCATTTCACCAATAGGAGTACAATCATATTCTGAAACCTAAAATAGAATATTTAAAATCTATTTCAAATTGCTGCAAAATGAATAATTTGGAAATCAAAATGCAAGCTACATATCTATTTAACAGCAGGGAAGGATTTCAAAAACCAATCTCACAGACTTTGAATCAATACTAGATACAGTGAAAAGGTAATCACATTAATTCCAACTCATTGAAGATATCTTTGTATAATCAAGATTATGGTAAATACATAGATATGTGAATGCATTAACTTATAGACTCTCTTTGACTGACTCATATCCTCCAATCATATTCATTCATTTGTTTCCAACTACAATATAAAAGCTGCTGACTGTCACCATTTAGCATGGTTAATAAAAGCTAATCTAAGAGATTTCTTCCTCATCTATCAGAAATCTGATTAAGTCCCATATAAATTAAAAAATACCATTGGCAATTCATACAATCTGCTCAATAAGCAATGAAATTTTCCTATGCCCTTTGTATAAGCACACAATCATGAGTCTATAGCTGATGTAATTTCTAAATCATTAGAAGTTAATTGGGCTTATCACTTATATGCTAATTAAACTTCAACTCAATGCTCTATATGTAATCAACTGACATCAAATAAATATATGCTTCCAATCCTATTAAGCCTAACTCAATTGAATAGGATAAGAATATATTGTGGAACTGATGGGAAAAATATGCAGCAACAGCGTGCTGTGCTGCTTCATTGTGATCTTCGTGGGATGTTCCTGGGATTGATGAGTAAACAACATTGGGAGTGTATGCCAAGAATATATAATCCTAACAAGGTAAGCCATAGTATGACAGTCATCCCAGCTGTCCAGTAAAGCAATCAGGCAGCAATATTGGGTAACAATAATATAGGAAGATGCTGGAAGCCGATAATCTCTTTCATAAACAATGACAAAGGCATAAATTTTTACTGTATTGTGTGGGAGAAGGCAATGCTAAACCACTTGTGTATTTTTACCACTTGAATAGAGAACATAAAATTGTTGACCTTATAGGGGATGATTTGCCCCTTAGGTTGGATGACACTTAAGCCATCCTGCTTAAGAAAATGCTGAAGAACTTTCAGAATACTGGTGGTAATTAGAGTCTTGGGGACATCTGGCTGCTGATGCTGTCATGAAGGAAAAGAAAATCCAAAGCTGCTTAGACAGAATTACAGTAGGAACATGGAACATAAGAAGCATGGACATGGGAAAGCTCAGTGTTCATGCTTCTCAACTACAAATGAACATCTTAGGCATCAGCAAATTGTGATGGATAGGACTGGACCCTTTCAGACAGAGTATCACACTGTTTATTACTTGGGATATCAAAAACAAAGAAGAAACTGTTGGTTTTATAGTTAGAACATATATAGCAAGAACAATATTTGACTACAATGCAGTCAATGACCAAATAATATTGATTACATTGTTGGACAACTTTTTAATGTGATAATCATTCATATTTATGCTCCAATCACCAATGCAGAAGAAGAAGAATTGGGGAGTTTGGTGATCAAGCTCAATTTGAAATCAACAGGACATGAAAACAAGATGTGATGCATATTATTGGAGACTGGGGTACCAAAGATAGAAACATGAAAGAGGAAAATATTGTTGGATTGTATGGTTTAGGAAACTGAAATGAAGCAGGAGACTGACTTATCATTTTCTGCCACTCCAATGATTTCTTCATAGGTAACACTGTCTTCAAGCAATCAAATGGCACCTCCATACATGGCCTTCACTAGATAAAATATATAGAAATCAAATTGTTTAGTTTATTACTAAAAGGAAGTAGTGAAGCTGAAATATAGCATCAAAATCATGGCCAGGTATTGACTGTGGAACAGATCATAAACTGTTCATGTGCAGCCCAAAGGTGCTTTTTTTCAGGAAGCAAATGGACTTTCTTGTTTTTTCTTTGAAGACATTTCACTTCTTATCCAAGAAGCTTCTTCAGCTCTGACAGGATAGTGGGGAATGGAAGGATTTATATT
>JANHJO010003375.1:120533-132672 GCA_032468235.1 Pseudoxyrhopus heterurus | reverse complement strand
TGATCGGCTTATACTCGGGTCAATAATTTTATCCAGGTTTCCTGGGTAAAATTAGGACCTCGGCTTATACTCAGGTCGGCTTATACTCGAGTATATACGGTATATGAATACTGCAAAAAAATAAGATGCATTCATATATAAAAGAATATATTGTATGCATGAAATGTTTTGCTGTTATTGTTTAAACAAGGATATAGTACTTTTCTATAAATACCAAAAATAACTGAGATTTAGCTAGGAGTATCTTAACTCCCTCAATATTTTTATAAATTGTATCTGAGCTTTACTAGTCTCAGAATTGTTCAGTTGGGAAAAGAGAAAATCAGTAAGTGTTAAACAAATCAAGTAGCTTAGCACAGAATATATAACAGCCACTTTCATATGCACCAATTGTTTGTTGGTCAATTAGAAAACAATACAGATGACAGCAAGTATTTTTTTTTCATGGTGTCATCTTTTCTTTTAATTGCTGGTAAGTATAAACTGCTCCTGCTTGCAGAAATAAATGGACATTACTGAATATGACCAGTGATTCTGCTTGGGCATGAGGAATCATAAAACCTGTGAATGGCTAATAACCAGCTTCTTGTAGGACTGTACAGACATCTGAATTCAAAGGGTTAAATGTGATGTGAAGAATGAATGGCTATGCATACTGCAGTTGTCAGAATACCATAAACCAAATGTGCTACCCTAACCCCACCCCAGGATTGCACATCTGCAACGGACAGGTAGCTGAATGAGCCCAGAAAAGGATACATGTGTTTTAAGGCTTCCCAAAAGATCCTATCCCTGCAGCCATCTGAATTTTGAACCACAAATCTGGATTTCTGCACCGTCCTAGCATTTATATGTTGTGTAGAAACAAATTAATAATCAATATAGTGCTTTCAGTACTAGTGTAATATATTCTGCTGGAAGATGTTTTTATGAAAGGCAGAAGAAACATAAAGACATACTAAAGGCCTCTCTAAAGTTGCTTGATATAAATTTGTAAAAAGGTAAAGGAGTCCCTGTGGATTTTACTCCGCTAGTTTTTGTCGATTATATGGGATGATGCTCATCTCCATTTCAAGGCCATTGAGCCAGCGCTGTCCAAAGACATTTCTGCGGTCTGTGGGCAGCATGATCTTACAGAGCGCTGTTGAACTGCTAGTTTGGCAGGAGCTGGGGTGAGAATGGGAGCTCACCTTATCATGTGGTACTTGGATCTTGAACCTAGACTACCGGCTTTCCAGCTGACAAGCCTAGCATCTTAACTATTGAGCCACATGACCACCTGATAAATGCTGGCACAAAACCACCCTACCTGGTGTGGCTTCATCCACTATGTTGTCAAGCTTATGAAGCAAGGCACACTGCTGAAGCACAACATAACTGTGAGCTGCATAAGACCAGAGCCATTAGTGTAGCAATTGCAGTGCCTATACATGGTTCTCTAACATTCATGGAAACATTTTGTGCCTGAATTAGCTTCAATAGTGATCTTCAGATATATCATATTTAGCTTCAACATTAGTGAAAGAACACAACAACAACAAAAAACCCAACCCCAAGATGTCAAAGATTTTATCAGTGATGATGGAAGAACACAATATATATTTTTTAGAAACTTTCCAGAGACCAATCTGATTGTTTTCTAATGGATAATTCTGGAATAGATACAAAAGCAATAAAATATAGATTACATTATAACAACTAAGTTTGAAGCTTACTAGCATGTGCACTTTAATTTAAAATTAATTTTCTTCTAGGAGAATATGCAGTAGATGTTATCCAAAGCTGATAAAAGATATTCCAGCCATTAGTTGAGATAAGTATGGGATACCACAGATCCATGTGAATACAGTATATAAACTCTGTATCTTCTCCTTCTGGGGAATTATAATCCTATTCAGAATATGAAGATTAGCTGCTTTCCTGTAAATATTTTCATTATCCAATCCCTTATTGAACACGGGTACATTCAACCTAAAGATATTACACAGAAATACATTTGGGCATCATCAGAATAATGATAATATCTGATAACAGATCTCCTAATGATTTCATATAGATGGTTCTGAGGATATTGAATGATATGTATTGTGAGACAGAATGAAGCTGCAAGGAACATCATACAACAGCTTCTGTTTTGAGGAAGAATTGTTTTGAAGGGACACCAATTAGGTGTAGGAAGAAAACCGACAATTGTACCCACTCCTAGATTGGGAGGCCGTCCAGATGATTACTAATGCTCTAGTCACTTTACAAATAGACTATCACAATGTGCTCTACATAGGACTGTCTTTGAGGGTACCTAGATGCTATAGTTGATTCATAATACAAAGGTCTGGGCACTGATGGGCATGCCATAGTATGCCCATGTGAAACACCAAAACAACCATAAATAGACTCACATTCACTCCAACAATCTCCAAACATTATTAATCCCATAATCCATTCTGAAGTTAGTTTGAGATGGATCAAAATAATCTGCTTCCTTCAAACTGCTTACAAATATGTGTAGAAAAAGCATTTTTCTTTATTATCCTCTTGTAGACGTGAACAAGAAAACCACTAACTAGTTGGAAAAAGCTGTGCTGGAAGCTACTCTGATAATACAGTTGTTGTACAGTAGTACAGTTCTTTGTGTAGTTATCATCTATAAAAGAGATAATGTGAGCTCCTGTATATATTTATAAAAGAGATAACATGAGCTTCTGTATATATTTCCTTCTTCACATGTTCATATTCATACTTGGAAACATCACAAAATGTTAATGACACACTTTCTGTATATTCATTTCTCCCAAAACTTTAAAAAAAAGAAGATATCATGAAGTGGGAAATTCATGCTTCTCCTGACGATGAAAGGCAATTTCCAGCAGCTCAGTTTATATGAGCAGTGATGAGGGATTCTGAGAATTGTAGTGCATAACATCTAGAGAGTTACACATTTCTTATGTCCCCTGTGGTTAACTGAGGTTATGTATATTCTATATCCTGTAAAATGACTTCAAATATTTTGGTTTGAAACATTTGCAGGGCACAAACCTATTTCACTCCTTAGCTTCATGTGTATATCTAAAAAAAAAAAAAGGAACATGTAAGTCTACCTGTGAAATTATATGGGAAAAGATAAGCAGCATTTTACTAGCATTGCTGTTTCCTGCAAGGAACTCGCATGATTATAATTCTTTGTTATCCTTTCTGCATATTCTTGGATGGAAAAAAGCTCAATAGTCAATTTTCATTCACTTTGAGACAGATGATAAAACAATTTTTCTGTTGAAAATAACAGTGTACCATTCTTTTCCATGATCAATGTGATCTTCCTGTTCTGCTACTGAAATGTGAGAGTCTTTACACGCTCCAGAAACGGTTTTATTTAGAACTTCTGAATATTAATAACATTTACATTTTTATAATTTACTTTTTGTAAGTCCCTCCAAATATTTCCCCCCTTCCCTTCCCCCTTTTCTCTCTTTTCCTTTCCCCCCCTTTTCTTTGCAAGTAACATTTGCAAAGCCTGAATGAGATTAGGTCTCTGAGAAGATTTGTTCATATTTAAAAACTAATAAGCTCCCTAATTTTTAAGACAGTTTTTTTTTACCAGGGCATCTGAATGTACTTGATTGTCCTCTCAGGTTTGGAAGAGAAAATGAGTAGCAGCAAACCATATCCCTGAAGATATTGCAGGATGTATGAACTGGCATCTTCTTGCTATTGCTAGCTTTTCTGAGCTTATGGCAACAGATATGCAATTTGTGAATGGTTGCTAGGGAAACAAACAAATTTCAGCTGGAACTAGTAATGCAGGGACCAGTTTTTATTCTCTAAAAATGAGGCATTTAAATGGTTCTGTTATGTAAAATGCTATGTTACAGCCCTTATACTATACTGAGAGTGGACCATAGATTGATATGATTTCAATTGATAACAGTGTCATATCTAAATAAACAGACCCCTCACCTCTTTGAAGACCTTATGGTTGCATTTTTGTAAATTAAGTATTAGCCTCCACTTTTTCTAGATGAGGAGAAAAAAATTTCCTTGAATGATCTCATGCTTTTGTACAGATCTGATCAGTTCTTAACTAATCAATGGCTATAAAATGCCTAATTAATCAGTTTCGTTAGAATAAAATATTTAATGCAGTCCCTAAGTGTGGGAGCAGAGGCATATTGGGGGTTTATGGCCACCATAGCAGCCATGAACTTGGCCCAAGTCATCCAAGGCCCATCTCATAGTAGCGGTACTAACCCATTCTGATTTTTGTGTCGGAGCAATGGAATTGGTGGAGATTTTGATTTCTCCCCTGCCATGGACAGACCACTCATTGGTGAGACTCAATTTCTTGGATGCCATCCCCCTCCACAGGAAGGCTGTGCCTATTGGATTGTCTTGCCCCAAGCGACTGTCATTGTTGTCGTATTTGTATCAGAAAGCAAGGCACTGCTGGATTGAAAGAATTAACTGGTGACGTCACTGTTGCCCCTAGGATGCCCAGTTGGGGTTTCCTTTCATGTCCCTGTAAATGAACCCACCGAATTGGTACTTATTTATCTACTTGCATTTGCAAAGTTTCAAACTGCTAGGTCAGCAGGAGCTGGAGTGAATGATGGGAGCTCACCTGCACACAGCAGCACTTGGGTCTTAAATGCAGAGTGGCAGATTGTCCACACAGCGTTCTGACCCCATGAGCCACCGTGCTCCATCCCAGGCAACTAATGTACCCTTTTGGGTTCCAGAGGCAACTTGGAATTATTCTGGAAAGCCTGCTATTCAGTCCAGATGAAGCCATGGAATAACAAGTGACTTTAGAACAGATTGCGCCTGAACGGTCTCTCTGTGCCCAGAGTTCCTGATGTTCCCTGTGGAATTAAGGGAACTTAAGCAGGCTAAGAGATGCCTAAAGCATTGCTGGTGAAAGACAGGGAGCGAAGACAATCGGACACAAGCTAGAGCTGCTATTAAGCCTATCTCATGGCAATAAGTGTGGTGAAACATGATTATTTCTCTGCCCTTATTGTATCTGCTGATAGTTGCCAAGCAGTCCTGTTCTGTGTGACTCAGTCCCTCCTTGAAGGGAGTAAAACTGAAGTCTACTGAAAGAGTGGCTGTAAAGAATATGCTTCTGCACATCTGGCAGATAAAATCAGTCGCATTCACTCTATGTTGGACTCCAATCTTGGTGCAGAATCTATGGAAGTGATGGGACTATGTTTTGCAAGCCAATCTGGGAAGAAATGGAGCCTATTGAACCTGAGGAAGTGGATGGGACTCTCTCAGCTGCTAGTTCGGCAACTTGTGTATTAGATCCGTGCTCCTCCTGCCTAATTAAAGCCTCATGGGAGGGCAAACGTTAATTCCTCCTTGAGTGACAGAGTGGCGCACCCCTTCTTTAAAGGACATTACTCGACCCAGCTAGCCTGGACAGTTTCTGTCCTATCTCCAACCTCTCTTTTCTAAGGAAGGTGTGGAGAGAGTGGTCGCGTGGCACCTTCAGAGAACTCTGGATGAAGTGGAGTATTTAGACCTCCTTCAGTCAGAATTCAGACTGAGGTGGCATTGATGCCAGTCATGGATGACCTCTGGCAGGAATGGAATGGAGGTAGGGTATCCATCCTGGGTCTTCTTGATCTCCCTTGATCGATCATGGTATCCTTATGGGCCAGCTTCAGGAACTGGAGATGGGCAGCATTGCATTACGTTGGTTCTCCTCCTTCCTACAGGGCCAGTTCCACTTGGCGTTGATAGAGGGAGAGAGATCTAGCCCAAGGTCCCTACTTTGTGGGGTGCCTCAGAGCTCTGTTCTCTCTCCCTTTCTATTTAACATTTACTGTACATGAGGCTGCTGGGTGAGGTGATCCCATTGGTTTGGTGTGACATATCATCAGTATGTGAATGACACCCAGGACTATATCTCTACCCATCACTTGAGTGATGCAGTGGATGCAATGTCTAGGGGCTGTTGGGGACTGGATGGGGTGAACTAGACTCAACTTTAACAAGACAAAGTGGCTGTAGATATTTAGAAAAGGATGTCCCATCTCTGGGTCTGGATGGGGTGGCGCTGCCCCAAACAAGCCAGGTATGCAGTCTGGGGGGTCCTCCTGTTCTCTCATACATGCATATGTACATGCATACAGGTTTGTATGTTTTGTAGCCTGGCTATTATTGATAGATTGTGCGTCTGTCTGAAAAACCAGCTAAAGGGAATTAGTGAGAAATAAACCAAGCAAAAACCCATTTTTTGCTTCTTTTTGAAAAATGGCTGCTGCACTCTGTATGAAGTAAAAGTTGTCACTTGAGGAGGTTCTGCATGGCAGCAGCATGCAGAAGACATGTTTGACTAAACCTGTTTAACCTGATGACTGGAGACCTCTAGAAAATATGTTTATAGGTAAGTGAACTGACAAGAGTTATTACACGGGCTGTGGGAGCTAAATGTCTTACAGAATGGTACTCAAATGTGAAAAGCCTTTTTTCAGTTCAGACCTGTAGCTTGCTAATTATTCTGTATTAACTACATAATACAATTGAAACAATTCTATGTATCACTTTTCCCATAAACGAAGGCAGTGGTGATAAAAGCATACAGATAACAGTTGAACAATAAAACATCAGTACATATTAGGTTTATGCAACAAACCTGGGTCTCAGAATTATCTTTGCAGGCAGATATGGGCCAGTGAAACAGTAGAATAGCTTCTGCAGCAGCTGTGTAAACTTCACAAAAGAAATAGTTGTTTTAGCTCTTTGAAAAGAACTGCTACATTCTCCTCTTTCAAATGCTTTGCCCAGCCCTGGTATATCTACTGTGGATTTTATTTTCGTAGTTCATAGAACCATAGAATTGTTGGAGGGGTCCAGAAGGATCATCTAGTAGTTAAACATTTGGCAGTGTCCAAGAAAACCAATTAAACTGTCTATGAAGTAGCTCTCCAGCCTCTTCTTAAAAACCTCCAGAGATGGAAAACCTGCGACCTCTTGTTCACTGTTTCACTGACTTTGCAATCAGGAAGTTAATTCTTCTATTTAACTGAAATCTGGTAGCTGCAACTTTTACCCAGTATTTCTGCTCCTAGTTTCTGTAGCACTGGAAAATAATTCTTGGCCAGCTTCCCTATGGTATAACCCTTTTAGCTGAATTTTTACTTGATAACATTTATTACACCCTGACTTTAGTTACAAGATTGCTAGCACTCAGAGATCAGCTCTTCCTTTGCCTGAATTGAATCGCTCTTCATATACTCTCATAATGAAGCGGATACCCATCCTTTTGCCATTTGCTTCATATCTGCCACATCTTACATTCACCCAATGACAATAAAGCCACTAGCCAGGTATTATGCATATATTGTTGACATCTTTCACCAAAAGTCTGTCTGACTTTTTCCCACTGGTTTCATGTAGATTTTTTTGTAACCTACAAAGGAGAATAATGATTGGAACAAAGCAGGATATTTGCTATGCTAGCAGTAATCATTTCACAACAGATTTTCAGGGTAGAAATATATTTGACTTGGCTAATACACTGTATAATTTGGATCCACAACTTTCTCAACTCCTACGAGCTAAGAATGCTGATTAAAAAATCAGAATGAGAGAGCTTTTTATCTTAAGGAGGGAGAAGATATGGCAGTGAAACTGCTTCAGACTTTTGAGGAATTTGTGAAATATGTTGCTGTTCTTCTGAAGCATCCGCAATAGGAGATATGCTGCCTGTAGCAGGGAGCAACACACAATCTCCACCCATCGTCCTGCATCTGAAAAAAAGCTTATTACTGCCATTGTATTAGCTTTGGACAGTATACATTTACTTAATTATTAGATTTTCATCCCACCTTTATTACTTGAGAAGATAACAAGCAATCCTAATGCTCCATTCTCCTATTTTCCTCACAATAACCACCTTAAATTTATACCTATTTAAATTTGTATGTTATAATATAAAAATCTGAACTGAATCTGCATTACATAAACCTTGCATTTTCTATAATTAAAATGATGTTTATATTTTGAAAACTATTGAAATGAAAAACATCTCATTATTGCGATATTTCGATTGTGTATCAAGAGAATTTTTATGTATCAAAAATTAGGTCAAGAATTCTCTCTCTCCACTTCCCACAGGTCTGAAATTCCATCTTGCCAGTATTTCCTTTGTATTGCAGCCTGATATTGGAAATAGGGGAGAAAGATAAAGAGGTGGGAAAGGACCAAAGGCATCCCATCTAGTTTTTTTATTAAGCCAGTTAAGGAGGAACGATAACCTCTTCATAGGGCAGTCTGGCCAGCTTTCAGCAGCACATACTCCTCGAGCAGGCACTTTTTCAGCATAAAGTAATAAACTGTTGGGACTGAGTAAAAAATTTGGTGGGAGGTTTTTACAGTTATTTTGGTTTATCTAAATGCTATACTTAGAAACTACCCTCAATATATAATTTGGCTTATATAATTTTCCAATACATTGGCTTCATTGTTGGCTGAGTGGGAATTAATCATAGGTTACATCAGTGAGCATCTTAACTGTGGGGTGTCACTGATCAAACCACTTCTTTTAATTGTCAAGGGGAAGGGAGCATCTCTTGGACTGTGGCAGCTGGCTTTCCTTCTATGGCTTCCCAGCTGGGCTGTTCAGTGATGTGTTTGTTTGGCACATCTTGGAAGATGAACAGGATCTAACACTTAGAAGTTTATTTCATCTCCTAACTTTCACCTATACACTATAGAACGTTTCATTTATTCTGGAAAAAGTCTAGCTTCTTTCAATTTCTATTTAAAAAGTAGTGGCCGTTTAATATTTTATTCATATTTTCATTGGGTTTTCCTTCTGATGTATGAAGTAGTATGTGAAAATCCAAATTATTTGTTTGTTTGTTTAATTGTGTGAAAGGGAGATTCCTCCTCCAAGGTCAGAATCTCTCTCTAAAAGAGAGCATGATGCTATGTTAGGGCTCATGCTGGTTAAAGAATGCATAAAGTTTATCTGCCTGTTTTAGGCCACATATTGGTATTCTAAGCTTCCCAATATGATTTATATCGGAATATAATCAATTAATTTACAATTGATTTCAAAAGATCTAAAGAAAATAAAAGAACAGTGGAATCCATTGAAAAATACTTCAGCTGAATTTAATTAATAATGGCACTTAAATTTGTATATCATATTTTTCTAAAACATTTTCAGTCTGAAATTCTATAGCTAGAGTTAACATTTTCAAACATTATATACAGCATTTCAAATTTAAATTCCATATTAAATGCAACAATAAAGTTATTGCTCAAGCCTAACTTCAGTGAAAAACAACATGAGAACGTTTTTCCTTTTTGTGGTTTTTGCTCTTAAAATTCATGTTCTTTTTCACTGAATATCAAGGACAGGGATTTTGAAAACAGCAGAAGTCTTTTTCTGAGAACATAAACCAAGTATTTTAAACTGATAATCTCTTTCAAACAGTAGACTTGAAACAATTAGAACTGCAGTAAACTAGAGTTGGAATGTTAGCAATAGCTGAGAGCATATAATACAGATCAAGGGCAAAGCATATAGCGAGAGAAACATATGCAGCATTACTTCTATCAGTACACCAGTGATAACATATAACTATGAATGTGCTCCTTAATTTCACTGCTGGAGAGTGTTAATTTATTTATAACCTTGACACACAGCATATAGCAAAAACAAAAAATGCAATAGTGAAATAAGTGTAGTATATTCAGCTTTATAAATAATATAGTACCATACGGTTCATTGAAATATGACTTCAAATTATTTATAGTAAGATTAGGTCAGTAATGTTGGAATCCCTTTTAGAAGTATCTTTATATTAGAATGGCAATGCCTGAACCTTTCTTCCATCTGCAAAATAGATGTTTTTAAAATTGGAGTTGTCTTTTTTTTAATCAGTACAAGTTTTTTTATTCATATATAAACATATATGAATATAAATAAATAAAGTTGGAGTTGTTTCAGTGTTCTGATTATTCAATCTATTCAATAGTACTTGTGTGTTGCAAGTGGAATTATTGAAAATCTTTGTAACCTTGTGAAGATTTAATTGCCTTGTAGATTGTACTGAAAGTTTATAGTTTTTGCGCTTTACCTATAAGCACAATTATGCTTATAGGAATATAAACTACAATTAGCAAATGCTTATATTATTTTTCCTAGCATTTGCTATAAAGCCTAATCTAATCTTGAATGACTGCTGTTGTGCTATATCTATTTATATATCTTCATTTTTAATAGCTATTGTAACTGAAAAAAGGGTAAAATTCTGATAAATTCCAAAGCATTTGGATCCTCAACATGTTTTTATTGCTAATTTAGAATAATGATGTATTAGGATTTTTGTTCAATTTAATTTCTGGAAAAGCACTTTTCTTTGCAATGTAATATTTTACTTTAGTACATCTCATTTTTGTAATAGCTGATTTTGCTGATTTTGTTAAAGCATTCTGCCAGGTACTAATATAGATTGGTTTGAACAATTGTAGCTCTTCTGTTTGAACTGAAGTAACTTCTTGATGATATTATGATAACAGTCAAAACTGCAGAAACTCTAAAATAGAACTACTTTTCCTGTGGATTTGCCCCCAACATTTCCTAGGTAGATCAGTTGAAAGAAGAATTGAAGAACTATCATTTCAAAAGCAAAGAACAATTTTGTTAAGGTTCTTATATCCACTATTTTAATGAATTGATAAGATAATGGAAACATGAAATAATGCTAATTGGTAACACTGATATGATGGGATATTCCTGGGGATTTATTGTATATATCAGAATATGTACATGTAGTAAATCTGACAAATGCAAAAAAATCTAGTGATTCAAACATGTAGGAATAAACTATAAACACTCTGATGAAATATGTGGTTTGTAAAACAACTTTCAGTAGCACCGTATTTTGCTAATGAAGAACCTATCTTCACAATCAATGTGGTTTCATTCTTTACCCTGTAATGTAAGCTTGGTAATTGTGATTTTTTTTTTGTATAATTAATGGATAGAGGAGATGAAGTGGTTTTTTAAGTACTTAATTTAGCATCCCCATTCCACAAATAATAAGTTTGAAGCATTTGGAATGGTGTTCTAAATTGAAAGATGGGCTTCTTTTACAGGACTTGGAAAATTATTTCATCTCATTTAGTTTCTCTCTGGTTTAGCATATACTATAGTCTGTCTATCATTAACAAATCTTGAATTGCTTATAATTTGAGTTGGGTGAAGATTTTTCCAGGTTTTGCAAAGGGGAGAAAAAAGAGAAAAGCCTGAAAATTTTCCAGCAGAAAAAGGTGCACTTGTTATTGGCACTCTCACTTATTTTTATTCTTATACTCATAAGATATAACTACCCAGCAGCCAGCTCACAGATATTTTGCTTTTTCTTTGAAGACTGGCAACAGGAGAAGCTAAATGACTTTTTCTTTTCTATCTTCTTCATCTATCTCTTCTTCCCATGTTATATTAACAACTTAAGGGGTCCTATGGAAGACTTACAATGCCTCTTGTCATGGTGTTATTCCAGGTAACATTTTATATGCAAACAATTAAAATCTAAAAAAAACTCCCATCTGTCTGTTTTTAACTTATCCATGATGAGATTTCCTTGAAATACTCTCTCTTTTTCTGTAGCATTCTAGGCTGGGTATGATTGATCAGTTGATTGCTAAATTATAACTATTTCTTTTGACTATACTCACTTGATATGTGAGGATGCAAAAGCAACCTGAGGCTGCTCAAACCAGAGGACAAGTTGAAGGAAATGTAGACTATAGAGTTTTTACTACCTCAAGGAATATGCTTGGATGTTTTCACTGACTCTGGAATAATAGAATAGTTGTCTGATTTTACATTAATTCAGCATTTATACTGTATAATGTATGTATGTGTGTGTGTTATACATATTCATATGCTTATATATATATATAACTATACACTCACACTCAAGAATTCATTCTTATTAAGCAAAAATTCCTGAAATGTTTAATATTTAGTCCACGTGCTTCATAGTTAGAATATTTTCTATTTAATAAATATCTGTGTATGGCTCTCCATTCATACTTCAATAGCAGCTTGTGAGTTTGAGGAGGAATATACATACATCTACTTTGAAAATATGCAAAATATTTGTTATCACAAATA
>JANHJO010003375.1:84150-118634 GCA_032468235.1 Pseudoxyrhopus heterurus | reverse complement strand
AGAGAGAGAGAATGAGAGAGAGAGAGAGAGAGAGAGAGAGAGCCTTCTTATCCTTGTGGATGGTACGTGTCGTCCTCTATCTCGTGTCCTCTTCCAGAGGACTGGGAGTTTGAGGGTTGTGCACATCTTAGCAGTTCCTAGCACTGTGCTTGTTTGGGCAGAGAGCTTTGATGTGTGAGTGTGTGTGTGTGTTTTCTGATATAACTCTTCAGCATTGCATGGAATATGATGAATCCCATTTAACTCAGGAGTATGGGCAGCATTAGCAGACAATTTTTTTATCATGCATTTTACCAGCCCCGATGACTTTACAAGAGTAGCACATTATTGGAACATTCGGAAACTTGATGTCTTAGGTTATTTTTCAACTACAACATGTTCTTACATTCAGCATGCTTGTTTTAGCTAGAGATGATTGGAGATGCAGCTCAATATTTTTGTAGAATGCCAAATAGCTACATTCTAGAAACATATATAGAAACTGTTCATCCAAGTTTTAAGGAAACATATTTTCATGTGGTGGGTTTGAATTCTTTCTTTGGTTCTTAGTATCCAGGTTTATTTGCATTACATATTCCATCTGAGAGTGATATACATAGGCTAAATAATGCTTTTTCATTCAAAGAGATCTATAGTTTTGATACAGGGATGACACTGAAAAATTTAATATAGGAGGAAAAATGTATTTAATTGTCCGTTTCATTCTGCAGTCTGCATCATTTTATCAAGTAGTTATATTAAACAGCATCTGCAGTATATGTTTTTCTTTCTCATATGCAAACAGACTTAAAAGGTCTGACATTTGCCTTGATCATTTGAATAGTGACAATCATTTTAGAGATTTGTGAAAAAGAATAGAGTAAGTATATGCAATAAAGAAAAATTATGAAATTTATGAAAAGTTGAAACTTTAAAAAGAACTGACTTGGGGGGAAATGGAACCTACATCTGCATGGAGGGTAGTAAGCTGTGGGTAGCCCAAGGTTCCATTTTAGGACCAGTACTCTTCAACATCTTCATAAACAATTTAGATAAGGGAATAGAAGGAGAACTTATCAAATTTGCAGATGACACTAAACTGGCAGGAATAGCCAACACCGCAGAAGATAGGCTAAAGATCCAGATGAATCTCGACAGAGTTGAACACTGACCCCTATCTAATAAATGAATTTCAATCTAGAGAATAGTAAGGTTTTATACTTAGGCAAGAAAAATGAAATGTACAGGTACAGATTAGATAAAACCTGATTCAATAGCAGTAACTATGACAAGGATCTTGGAGTCCTAGTGGACAATCACTTAAATATGAGCCAGCAGTGTTCTGCAGCTGCCAAAAAAGCCAATGCAATCCTAGGTTGCATTAACAGAGTGGTAGAATCAAGATCACGTCAAGTATTGGTACTACTTTATAAAACCTTAGTAAGACCATACATAGAATACTGCATCCAGTTTTGATCACCATATTATAAAAAAGATGTTGAGACTCTGGAAAGAGTGCAGAAAAGAGCAATAAAGATGATTAGGGCTAAAACATATGAAGAATGGTTGCAAGAATTGGGCATGTCTAGTCTAATAAGAAGAAAGAATAGGGATGACATGATAGCAGTATTCCAATATTTAAGGGTCTGACACAAAGAATATGGGGTCAATCTATTTTCCAAAGCTTTGAAGGCAAGAGAATAAACAATGGATGGAAATTAATCAAGGAGAGAAGCAACTTAGAACTAAGGAGAAATTTCTTGACAGAACAATTAACAAGTGGAATGCTTTGCCTTCAGAAGTAGTGAGTACTCCATCACTGGAGGCTTTTAAGAAGAGTCTGGACAGCCACATGTCTGGAATGGTATAGGATTTCCTACTAGGTTGGACTAGAAGACCTCCAAGGTCCCGTCCAACTCTGTTATTCTGTTAATTAAAGGTAGTATGCATAGTCTTTTTTCAATATTTTTTTTATTAAAGATTACCTTTATATATATGTAAAACTTATAAAACTAAATAAAAGTATGTTAAAAATAAAACAGTAAAAAGTGCAGAAAAAGGAAAAAAATAGAAAAAGAAACCTATCCATTCATCCCCAGCAAGTATAATCAAAACTAAGAACTTATCAATATCTATTAAAATAAACCAAAATCTCTTCATTCCATATCTCACCTGATTTTCTGTGTACACTTCATTAAAACCTCATCTCTCCCTATTAAACAGCAAAAGTCAAAGTTTGTTAGAAATAACCACATAAGCACTGTAAATTGCATCTATTATATTCAATCTGAATCCTTCTTTTCCTTTTAAACAAACCTCATTTCCTCTCTTCAAATAATCAAAATTCAGTCCCACTCAAAAATAATTAAATAATGCCAGAGGTAACCGTTGTCATCCAATCTTAATCAAGAAACCATTAAACATCCCCCAAATAACAACCCATTATTTTAACTTTGGTCAGATAAATCAATTTTATAGTCTTTCTTCTTTTGGAAAAGTCTTTAAAGTTCTCAAAGAAATTCTAACATCTGCCTTCTCATACTCTTGTCTTCTCTTGAAGTTCTTTTTTCATCTTTATCAAGCACTTTTGTAAATTCAGTATAAGGAAATAATCCAAATAACTCACCTGGTTTGCTATTGGTATTTCTTTTTCAATTTTTAAGTAATGATTTTCATTTCTAAATCCATTATTTCCATCTCCTTCATGTATGCTGTAATTTTTAATTCTACCTCTAAATTACTTTATTCATTGGGACTTGATTCTCTGCAATTAAATCAGCAGATGGTAGAAAAGAATTAAATAGTTCCAAAACCTCCTGTTGCTGTAAGTTATATGCTTCTTTCAAAGTCATCTGGTGCTTCTAATGTCTAATCTTCAAAGACTTTTTGTCAGTACAGAATGTAAACAGAGATCTTTCTCATGGGAGAGGATCCTTTCAATCAACATCAAAATGTTAAATCAAGCTCATCGGAATCCTTAATCCATGTGAATCTTTAGAAAGCCAATAATAATCTTCCTCTTGGTGTATATTTAAAAAAACCCTTAAATTTATAGGTTTTTTTTTAAAGAATTGAGGGATACTCAATTCTTCAATATTGAAAGGAATTTCAATATCACTTACCAGTCTGAAGTTCTTAATGTTTAAAGAAAATCAAAGAATAAAAAATAAAATGTAAAATAATAAGAGGAGTCAGTTGAACTCAGAGTTCATATAGGCAACATTGGTGGCTTATAAGCACAATGGAATCCTGCCATTCCCAGCTGATCCCAAACTGATCACAAAAACATAGTTCCTGCCATCCACTCAGTCACTCACTCACTCACTCAAAACAACTATATGGAATGCATGTGACTAACCTGAGGATCCCTCTGGAGTTAGATTTCAGCTACCGATTCCTGCAGTTGGGCACTGTTTCAGTGGCAATGTGTCTTCCTCTTTTAGAGAGACATCAGTTCACCATTACGGATCACTGGAAGTGGCTCAAAGGCAGCATGGATAGTCTAAGCAAAATTGGACATTAAGTTTTATTTTCATACTATTGTAGTTTTTTTAAATTCCAACATTTTCTGTATGTGGAACTGAAATAATTACCATTAATCTATTATTAGAATGTTATGGGTGATGTAAGTATTTTCTTATTTTTTTTTTAAAAAAACCCATATTAGCAAGCTTGTTACTTTCACTCAGATTACTACATTCTTATTATATCATTATTTTACATTAATTATATATTCTATATGTTATATGTATAAACTGCTGTCATATTATTTTATATTTTGAATATATCAGCTTCACAGTAAATTGATGAGATAGCCATATCTATGGAGTAAAGTACTCTGCCCTGATTTCCATCCTGTTTTGAGAACACGGGTATCTAACATCACAACATATAAGTATGTGGTTTTACTTTGATGCTTAGCTAATTATTTTTTCTTAGCATTTTCAATTATACACTGCTTCTCTTTTCTTCTGTCAAAACACTTGAAATGGAAGATACACAGGGTTTCCAAGCTTTCTTCCACTTGGTTATTGATGATCCCATCAGCTTCTAATCTAAAGTGCCCTTTGGCGGGCCTTATTCTTGTCCTTACATTGCCAGCATTCAAAGCAGTGTAGGATAATTGGATCTAGTCACCCCTTTAATTGTTTACAAGCTTCAGAATGAAGTTAGATTGAGGATATTATGGAAATTTAAATGGATGGCTACATTTGGTTGCCTTGTGCTACTTAGAACACTGAACAAAACAAATAAATGAAGGGGCTCAATGCAGGGATCAGTAACGCATTATCCAAAGCCTACAAAATATATTTAGAATCTTTAGATCTCTAGGATTAAATGGTTTCACTGTTGGATTAAAGTAGTGGTGAGGAAGCATTGGCACAATCTATGGAACTGAAAATAATCAGACTATATCATTAACAGAATCTCACTGATGAAAGATGACAGTAACGGTGCATCACAGATGGGATAAATAGCTATTATAGAGATTTTTAAGCAATTTTTAAAAAGTTTTTAGCCCAATGTATTGACTGCTTTCTTGCTTATCAATTTAACAATGATTGGTATACAGGTTTTTTGATACAAAGTTTTCTCCACAGAGGAAAAGCATCAATCACAATTGCAGTGGTAATTTTTCAAGTAGTACTGAGGCTAGAAAGGAAAAAACATTTACTTAATTATATTGTGACATTTTATTAATAATTTTGAAATGGCTATGTTGCTGAATTGAACAAGAATACTATGAGCCTGTTTGTTTTCAGAATACCATGACCATTATTCTACATGAAGGTGCTAAAAGCGGTTTGGATTGTTTGAACACTAATTGGACTGCATTTGGTCATTATCAGCACTTAGAAATTTCTTACAGTATTTCATTAATGAATCAGGATTTCTAATGATAATTACAGCTTCAGAGTCTAAGAGACAAAAATGTTGTTTTGAGGACTTGTGTATATAATAAAGGTATGATCATGCTTAGAGTACATCTATTGAAATCCATTGGATACTTGGTTTTAGTAGATCTACTTTGAAGGTGACATGCTGAGATCCAATCTGGTGATGTAAAAGCAATTATTGACTTCTGTTTTGATATTGTTATGAGTACCTTCTATCAATAGATCAGGTAGTTATCATAAAATAACCCTTCTATTCATCATCAGAACTCTAAAATCACTTGCAAACATTGATAATAATAAACATGAGGCTGAAAATAAGGGAGATCAGTGCATAAAAATGATACTATTATTATCATAGTAATTACTACCTTGATGCAGATTAGTAGAATAGTTTCAAGAATTCTACTCTTTTAACTTCATTCTTGTCAGAGATGTTGGAAAAAAGAAGAGATGATCACAGGGAGCAGAAGGGGGGCACAAAAACACCATCACCCTCATCTGTTTATTTAGTTAATATTACCAAATGGATACCTGTTCAAATAAATTAAAATAAATGCCTTCTTGAACTTGAACTGCTTAATGTATTCACATAATAACAGCCATTCTTTAAGAGAAATTTGGGATAAAGATACACATTGGCTAGGTAGTTGCACAAAACAAATTTAAAAATTTAAATTTAGAAAATTGCAGTTTTCATTAACAATGTAGAACCAGATTAAAAGTTGAAATTTATTTTAATCTATATCCTTGTTTCCCCATGATGCTGCCTCCTCCTTCTCCTCCTTAAGTAAATGATTATTCTAGTGGTAAAACAATAAATATTTTATTGTTTACATTTTTACTCCCTGTGTATATTTATGTGTGAATGTACATGCAGTCACATGCATGCAGACATATTGTGCAATCTTCAGTTTACATTTTCAACACTATGATTTGATTGCATGATTTGACATTCAATGAGGCCAAATCCCAATGACTGAAGTAGAAATCTGTATTCAAGGACACAAATCATTCGTACGGGAAGGTTGTGTTATTAATATTGTTAATTAGCATTTTATTACCATAATTTATCAAACGTCAAGCTTAACTGGGGCATTGATATGCTGAGGAAAATATAATATATAAATAGTGTTTCTTTTTAAGTCAGCAGTAGCTATTGTAAATTTTACTTAGACTTTCACCTAGAATCAGTAGATGAAAACTGTCCAACAAACAATAAGATTTTCCAGGATATAGAAATGAAGGGTTATCAGTATAATCCTTTTATGTGTGGATTGTATGTTTTATGTCGTGCGCTGATCTTGAAAAACTAAGTTGGATATACTAAAGCATGCCATTTTATTTCTTTCTGAGTTAAACTGTTATACAAAATGCAGAACATTAGATGTAGTAAGCAAAAGAAATTAAACTCACCAATAAAAAAAAGAAATGAAAAGGAAGTCTGACTGTATCTAGTTCACACTTAGACCATTCACATTTATTCTCTAATTCTTTCCATCTTTTCCTCCTTTATTCTTCCACCATATCTACATCCTACATCCTATATTCTTTTGCTTTAAGCTTTTTACAGCTTTTTTTTGAAGATCTCACTAACTCTTTCCTACTTTTTCCATCTTCTACTACTTCTCAACCATTCATTTCCCTTCATATATTTATTTTATGATGCAGTCTTCATGCATCCACTCTTCCTAATCACTTTCCTTCACATTTCTCTATTCACATCCTTACCCACTTTTTCTGGTTGAGAAATCATCAAATTATATTACACTATTTTTTCTAAATTCTAATCTACTTTACCCAATTCAGGTAAAACACATTCTGTGTTTATACTTTAGTCTCACGTTTCATCATCAATCTCCCTTTTAATCTCTTTTAAGGGGTCATTATAATCACTGGTTCTTTCTTCCTCCTGTTCTTTTTACCTCTTTAGAAGAAACATTTTTTTACATATTGGGTTAATTTGTAGTTTATCTTTCTTGACAATTTTTGGAGTAAAATATGGGAAGGGAGAGATAATTGGAAGCGAATGAGCAAAAGAAAAACAGCTGAGGTCCTGAGGTGATATGACTTTCTGTCCCCCTGAACATTTGGGCACTTTAAAAACTTCATTTAATCTTTTCTAAAAGGAAAGTTGGCATGTTGCAATGCTAAAGTGCCAGCTTTCTACATTACATTTCTTTCTAAATATGTGTCTCTCAGTCCCATTTAGAAAATAAAAACGTCAAGTGATTGCAATCCAGTGCTTTGTTTATCCAGAAAAAAAGAAGAAAGTATGTTGTAATTAGTGGAAAATTAATTTCGTGAGAGCAACAGATAAGACAGCTTGCATTTCAGCAGTTGGCCTTCTGGTAAACCAATGACTCGTGGCTATACTCAATATCACAATCATTTCATGAATGGATAAGCCCATTGAAAAGAGAAGCAATGTTATGCACATGTGCCAAGGTGTGCCTGGGAAAGAGGAATGCTCTGTATTTAGTAATCAAATATCATATTGTGTGGCTGTAATGATTATTATTATACTTCCAGGATTATGGACCTACTTCCTTCAGCTACTGATTTAGTTATGTTTGTGGAGGTCTTATTTATATTAATCTTTTCCAAGTCTCTTTAATAGCCTATTTTACTGTAAGATCCTAATCAAATGAATTCCTCTGTCAAATTAACACACAAAACAGCAGATTGAACTTGTTTTGAAGTAATAATCATTTTGCCCAGTTTTATTATCTGAATAAAAAATTAGGTACTAAAATATCCTAAACATGCCACTTACGCATGTATCTTAGTTATGTACTTTAGGTACATAGTCACCTACCTTTATCTGCATGTTTATATGAATACAGTATGTAAATGAAGGTAAGACTTCCTCTGCCTTGCTTATTGACTTATCTCAATAAAAATGCTCCTTTTTCTTTTGCCTACTATTAATATTAAAATCTTCTATTCAAATTTCCCATTGTAGACATAATTGATTGGTGTGATATCTGTATTGTGATTACTTGGTGGATATATCAATTTGCAGCAATAACTATAAACCAGCAATTGATCTTAACCCTAACCCATTGGGCTGGAAATATAAAGTGCTAGACAGCCAAGATAAGAAGTTAAATTGGTGATTGATGGGCAATATTCATTGGCATTCAAAGCTTCTTGGTGGTCAAAAAAGGAGAAAGGACCAAAGATCAGTAGAAAATACAGTGAAAATAAGGAGAAGGATCGGGCTCCTATCATCTATACCTCTCTCAGGTTTTACTTAGATTAATTAATTTGTTCATAATAATATGAATAACAAATATAGTCCCTCCTATCATCTAGCTATTAAACTAGGCAATTATGTTTTATGCAGCTATATTTATCTTTGAAAACACAACTAAGATACATGCGTTAGTGGCATGTTTAGGATCACTGTGAGATCCTAATCTGACTTCCCAAACATTTGCTTTCCCATTTCTTAGGCTATAAGTTTATTAAATTTTCCAAAGCAATTGACATATCAGGATAATCCTTTTGTATAATTCTTTGTTTTGATTATTAGACTGTTTTTATTAAAATTTTAGATGTTGCCAGATTTCAGCTCGGTAGAATAATCATTTTTTACAATTTCTTCTCCAAGCAAAACAACTTGGGAATAACTAAAAAATTGCAAAATAATAGATAATAACTAATTTTACATTCTACTGATCTCAATATTTAAGGTGATAAAATTATTTTATTCAAAAAAACAATTCTAGCATCCTCCGACAGAAATAAATGGATTTGAATTTGAGTAACCACATATTGAAATTAAAATTAAATTGGCAGAAATAAAATGCAGAGGTATATATTTCATCATTATAGATATATGGATATTAACCTAGTTCCAATATTTGAGAAACAAATTCACAAATTGTACTTTATACAAATGAATAAAATAACCAAAATATGCAAGTAAGTGATTTTTAGTTCTAAGTAGGAAAATCCTTTTCAGGGTAGTATTTATAACAGAGCATAATAAATGTGAATACAGGCAAGGAGGTAGATAAATTATAGTTATATAAAGAACTGTACTTATTATTATACAGTTACATGTCTTCAGGGCAAATGTATTCATCCAATTGTGAAGTGGTTTGATATGGCCCTTTTTCAGCATGGATTTAGTGCTTTCTGAAAAAAAGAATGGAGTGCATTTTTCTTAATAATATATGGGCTCTACATATTGTCTTTATGATACCTGTTTTGAAAATGCAGTTTTTACCAACACCGTTCTTACTTAATTATCAATTTCTATATTTCTATATAAAAAGATACTGTTAAATCATTATTTTTTAAAAATGCAATAGGAAAAATGTTATCATTTGCAATGAGAAGCATCATTTGTGTGCAAAATTACTGATGGGCAAATGAGCTAATGCGTATGGCTTTCTCAATCTGTGTACTATGGAATCGGTTGAAATGTATGTATGAATGTGAATATGAATGATTAAATCATGTGCTCAGATGAATCAGGAGTCCATTAAAGCAAGTATTTACCTCGCTTTTTTATCATAGCATGAAAATCATGAAGCCTTAAATATGTCATTTGGTTTATGCTCTAAAACCAGCAGGAACTCTAATGAAGAAGCAATAGCTTAGGCATTGCACTTTTTCAGCTCTGTAGGATATTTTAACTGTCTGACATTTTTTCATAAATTTCCATTTGTAATAAGGTATTATAAAACATTTGTCCTAATTAAATTTTGTTAATAATATAGTATATCAGTGCCACACATTAATTTATTTGTATTATACATTGGCACAGTCCAGTTCTGTGCCTTTATTCTGCCCTTCATCTTGAAAGGATGTTTCTAATGCAACAAGGTTTTTCAACAAGGTTGAACAGCAGCTTTGCTTTTTTTCAAGATAATGGCAGGACAAACAATATTTCAACATGGTATTAGTCTGAATCACATGCATATTTATCACAGAACATGCAATATGTCCTTTATGTTTGGCATAGTATAATATACACACACCTTTTAAAATTGCTTTTTAAAAAGCTGACAACAGCTAATAACCAATAAATAGTTATAAGAAACTATTGTAATTATATTAGTTGATTGGCCTCTAAAGATATTAGCTCTGCAGTGTTTTCTTAAATCCAAGAGTTGTCTGGACAATGATAAATACAAGAGCAGTTTAAATGAGGATAGGCATTCATTCTAGCTGATGGCTGGATTTTAAGAATGACTGCTAAATGTAAAAACCGAGATAATTCGATCTATTGCCTAAGAGGTCACAAGCATCCCATTTTGCAGCCTAGGCAGATGTATTACCATGTAATTTATGCTTTTTTGTAATTTTCTCATCTAACAAATTTTACCCAAATTTTCTCTGACAAGTTTAAAGCAATTGGATAGTATTTAGTCAGAGGCTTACATAAGTTAATAGGAATCAGATGCATATGTATTTGTTAACTAGGTCAAAAGGTGGCAAATTCCGAAGAATTCCAAAGAGATTTGTAAGATTAGACACCATCAATTAAAAAGGAAAAATATCAGTCTAGTTAGACATTTTATGTTTCCAAAGGCTGTGCAAAATTAATCTATTCATATGGAAAATGAGTATTTTGTCTTTCTCTTTTGATTTTTCCCATATCTCATCATCCAAGAAATCAATCTTTTACCAGCAGCGTAATACTAGGGAATCTTGCCTTCATGTTTTCCTGCCATCTTTGTGTCTCAATTGACCCATATAGAGATTAGTTAAGCAAGATCAGAAATATATTGTTTGTACAGAGACATTTGTGTTTTGTATTCTCCATATGAGTCTTTAAACAAAATTGTATCCATAAGAAGAAAACAGAAAGAAGAGTCTGGAAAATGATTGGTCTTCCACTCTCTTAGGATAGTATTCTCTATTGTTAGTGTGCTGCTCACATATTTAATTCCATTCTAAACAGTGCTTGGACAATGGTGCAGTTAAATTATTTTAGATTATGAACATAATAATCATATATTATCTAATTCAGGCTATAATATTTTTTTAGTGTGTATTTTATTTCAGTTGTGATAGGCCAACTTTTGCTACATTCTATGACTTTCCTGTTCACTGTTCTAAATGTGGCCTGCTGCTTCTGCCTGAAATTTCTAACGTGTGGACACCACTTTGATAACAAGTGGTCATAATCATTAGAGTTATAACAGGAAGGTTTTTTTTCTGGTTTAAGGACAAGAGAGAACATATATATTGATTATGTTTCTCCATCTTCCCTAATTTAGCATCAGGGCAGTACTCATCATGAAGTGAGTACCCCACAAAACGTGTTATTATGTGGCAGAGAGATAGCCTCGTAAGCTTTTTACTTGGCTTTGCACCTTACACCGTGCCAAACTACAGTATGTTTATAAAATATGTTTATAAAATATATTGAGTTGACTTTATTTTCTTTAAATAGTACGTTTATGTAGTAAATTGTTTCATTTTAATTATGTTGATACAGAAATCTATCTGCATTTCTTAAAATATATCCTCTCAGTCAGGGGTGGGCTGCAAAATTTTTAGCAAGGTGTTCTTGCTAAGAAAATGGCAGGGGGGCATTTTCACCCTCACTGGGCTCTGGAGGCTTTCTTGGAGCCTCACCCCAGATCCGAAGGCCCTCCGGAAGCCAGAAACGGGCCTGTTTCCAGACTTCCGGATCTTCCAGGAGGCCCGTTTTTCACTCTCCCTGAGTCTCCGTGTGGGCCCTGCACTTACCCGGGATCCAAAATGGGCCACGTGGAGACTCTTTGGAGGGATGGAGTGGGTGGGGTGGGGCGGAGCCAGCCAGGATTGGGATTTGGGGATTCTCCAAACTGGGCAGACTCTTAGCAAGAGGTTCTCCTGAACCCCTGCAAACCCCCAGCAGCCCACCCCTGCTTCATTTCACAACTTTACTTTTTCTATTGGAGTGGTGATACTGAATGCTGGAGTACAAGGTGAAAATACCTTAGAGCAGAAGGTGAAAGTATGTTAGTTTCTCTTGAGGTGTCCTATATTCATTGGGAAATGGCTATTTTAGGTAGGCCGTTGATTCTCTTTGCAGAATATATTTATTGACAATTCTCAGCCTTGACATGCTCATTGAGTATCATTCTGATTGGGCATAATATATTAAAATGGTCTATGTAAAAAGGATGGATATTATTCAAGGGAAAAAAACTGTTGAAGACAACCAGATAGCTGAAAAACTAGAATTACTGAGATTTTTCCTGTCTCATGTTTTTTTTAATATTTCTGAAAAAAGGCTAAAATATTGAATGAGAGTATTGAGATATATTAATTATGTTCAAGTTGGCAGCCTTCATAATTGTTTTAATTTGGGCAACAAATTAGAGGTATTGGTGTCCAGCTGCTATGACAATTAGGCTAAATCTTTTATAGTAATAATCTGTGTTTAGAACTGATTGATTATTGTCATTCAAAGTATAAAATTCCTCAAAGTTGGTACTTTATCGCATTAGAAGTATTGAACTTGTTTTTATGTTTGTTTTTAAAATATTTTTAAAAATTATCATTTACTACTTGCTTTATTAAGTGGAGATTGATTTTGTATACATTCTCCCCTCAAGATGGGTAAAATCCATTTATTAAATGTTTAAAAAACATTTGCCCACCAATTTGAGCATTATGATTCTTCCCATCTGTTATGAAATCCAGTATGCTGCATTGGTCAGAGTGGCAGAAAAAGACAGCAGATTCCCAGTTGTTAAGGAAGTAGTTATTATTTTAATTTAATTTTAAATTTTAATTTCTCTCAAATGGTTTAGGGATTATAAAAATTGGGAGATGAATTTTATGTCTCATTTTGACTTCCTTAGAAAAACAGATATCAGGATATCACTAAAATAAAATAATTTATTTGCTCTGATTTTAGTAATGAACTTGGCTTTTGAACACAAATTGGTTTCTGGAAGCTATTGCTATGATTTTATACTGGTCCAGATTAATGTTCAGAGTTATTGTCACATGATCTTTCCAGCTCTTGCAGCACCAGCTAAAGGGTCAATTTCAACATGGGCTGCAAAGAATTTATTTAGATCTATAACTTATAACTGTGGTATGTGTGTAATTCCCTTTCTCCCTTTTGACTATTAGGACTAAATGAGGAGATCCTATTCAATAAGCTGCAGTTCAGTGATTAGAAAAGTAAGCTCCTGAATTTAGGCAAGAAAAAAACACATGTACTGGCTCAACAGTACTGTGAGAGGGATCTACATATCCTAGTAGAACATCACTTAAGTATGAGCCAGCAGTGTGCTGCAGCTGCCAAAAAAGCCAGTGCAGTCCTAGGCTGCATCAACAGGGGGATAGCATCAAGATAATGAAAAGTGATAGTATCACTTTATACCGCACTTGAGACCACCCTTGAAATACTGCATCCAGTTCTGGTCGCCACAATACAAAAAAGATGATGAGACCCTAGAAGGTGTGCAGAGAACAGCAATAAAGATGATAAGGGATCTGGAGGCTAAATCCTATGATGAATATTTAAGGGAACTAGGTATGTCTAGCCTAAGGAAATACTTGAGGGGAGGGGATGTCACAGAGAAGAGGGGGTCAACTTACTCCCCAAAGCACCTGAGGGCAGGACAAGAAGCGATGGGTGGAAGCTCATTAAAGAGAAAGCCAACTTGGAACTAAGGATAAATTTCCTGATATGAGAACAATTAATCAATGGAATAGCTTGCCTCCTGGGGTTGTAGGTGCTCCATTGCTGGAGGTTTCAAGAAAAAAACTGGACTTCAATTTTCCAGGATAATATAAGGTCTCCTGGTTTGGGCAGAGGATTAGACTAGAAGATCCCCAGGGTCCTTTCAAGCCTTATGATTCTATGATTATGTTTACACTTCTTCAGTCTTCCATTCCACCACCTGTATTCTGGGACTTTTCAAACATTATACTGTGAGTCACTGAGATCATTTTTTAGACCTCCTTACTGTAGCTATTAGCCCAGGTTTCCAGTTCTTCTGCATCTCCTTCAGAATAATAGTCTCATTAATTAGTCATATTGATCTCCTCAAATGTTCCCCCAATTTTTCTTCTCATAGTTTGTGTCTCTTTCAATATTTTATTTTTCAGAATAGCCTATCTTTCTTAGACTTGTTTATCTATTAATATTTTGATTTTTTTTTATGCTGTTTACCTTGACCCCCCCCCCCCAAAAAAAAACCTCCTTCATCCTGAACTCCATAGTATGTGAGTGATT
Source organism: Pseudoxyrhopus heterurus (assembly GCA_032468235.1). Taxonomy (NCBI): domain Eukaryota; kingdom Metazoa; phylum Chordata; class Lepidosauria; order Squamata; genus Pseudoxyrhopus; species Pseudoxyrhopus heterurus. Next base: position 104,555 of record JANHJO010003375.1, on the reverse strand, counting down.
TCTTTCAGCAGGATTTTTACCTAATTGAACTTTGAGGAAATGTGATTCTATATTAACAATTTTAATGAATTCCAGCAGTGAATATATTTTCTCATCACATTTTATTTCAGAGTTGATCTTCTATGAAAGTGCAAAGGATAGATGCTAGAATAATATCAGGCAATTTAGGTTTTTTAAAAATATTTTAGAAAAAAGAACCCCAACTCTTACTTTAAGTGACTGTCTACATGAAGCACCATAGTAATTTACCTCTTAGTGCTACATGAGGTTTTGCCAATTGTCTTGGATCCCTGTCAGGGGATACCTTCATTATACAAACTTGAGAATAGCTAAGGCTTTATCTATTCCCAAGGTTTCAGTGATTCCCATTACAAGGGTGTAATTTAGAGGCATTCCTAGCAAATGGTTACTTGGAATTCATTGTTCAATTTATTTAACAATAAATTGAACAATAAGAAGTTTCAGTATCAACTTGATAAGCCAGAATATTGCATTTTGAAAAATTTCAAGGATTCTAGCTCTAAGATCTATAAGGAATACTAAACAACAGTGTAAGAAATTTCTGAGACCACCATAAATTGTGAACCTTTTTAAAGCCAACAAAAATATTATGTTTGGAAAAAGTTCCATTTTATATTCACTGAAGTTTTTGGAAGAGCTGACTGCAAACAGATTTTCATGGCCCCTGCGTGGACTTACGTCAAGCTGTATTCAATGAAAGCTGACAAGCTGACAGATTTGATCTGTCAGTGGAATATGGGGAAAAGAAGATGTCTCTTATCTCTGTATCATAGTTACAAAATATTAGATCATGATTGTGCCAGGAAAGTTCTTGAAAATAGTATCTATCTATATCCAGATAATATTCTGATATTAAACTGTACTGAAGTGCAAACAAAGTTCATGCTAAAGCAAATTCTTGTTTTCATATCTTTTGTTGTAAGTAGTTTTAACATGTTTTAATGGGAGACCCATAAATAATCTTAATACTAGGAGTGTATACAAAACAAGAATAATGGTTTGTTTCAAACCCAGAAGAAACTATCATGTTCCAGAAGTTCTATCGATTTGTTTCAAGTCAGCCACACTTTGGCAAAACTGAATCCTAGAACTCTGGTTCTGGTTTTCACACAAAAGAGAATTTAAAGCTAGTGTGCATGGTCCTCTCTTTCTCTTCCTCAAGTTCTCAGTGCAGCATACACCAATGTTATTAATTTTTTTAAACAAAAAGTTAAAAAAGCAAAATAAACAAAAAGATGAAAAAACATTATAAAAAGCTCATAGTAGCCCTCCCTCCTTCCCTCCCTCCCTCCCTTCCTTCTGCTGTAAATATATACAATTTTTCTATTACCATATTTTTTAATTTAGTCTCCCTATTTTGTAGTGATTGCAAGGTTTTCCTTTTTCCAATATTATATCAAATTGATTCTTGCCACTGTCAGCATATATTTAATAAATTGTGATGCCTTTAATTTTTATATGTTGGTATCATACATAATATAAATATTTGTGGCTTTAATTTGAATTTATTTTCAGAATTTTCAAAATGTTTTGGTGTATTTCTTTCCAGTATTTTGAGTGATTTTGCATAACCACATACATGATAAAGTGTTCCTTCTTTGCTGCGCCATGTTCAACATTTATCATTGTATCATTTATCCATCATTCTCTTTCTCTGTTATCTTCCTTTTTTCCTTTTCTAATTCAACATGCCAGAGGTCCCCTGGCTACTTTTTAAAAATGATTTTATTCGATACATTTTATCTTCTTTTGAAATTCTGCTGTTTCCAATAAATCTAATTGCTATTTAACTTTACTTAACCTTCCAGTACTTGTTGATCTGGATTCATTTATGAATCCATTCTACTTCCTTTATTTTATTTTCTAATTGTGATTTCTATCTATTATGTTCTTTCTTCTGTTTTGCTTCATGCCTTATTAAGATTCCTCTCATATAAGCTTTACTTGTCTTCCATACAGTTATCTCTGACGTTTGAGTCTTGTATTTTAGGATGATAAAAAGTAGAACTTGACATTCTTCATAAATCCTTTTAACAATTTGAGTAATATAATCATTTCCCACTTCTATTTTTTTTCTCTTTTCAAGCTAAACATTCCCAACTCCACTGATCTCTAGTCATATGACATAATTTCTAGTTCCCTGATCATTCATGTTGCATTACATTTTTCTTTTTTGGAGCCATGTCACACTTCAGTTTATGAACAACTAATGTTCCCAGATTTTTTTCAGAAGTACTATTACTGAGACATGTCTATGGGGATTCTCAATCATCCAGGTCATGCCTCTTGAAAAAAGCACCTTTGGTCTTACTGAGACAGTCATTTCCCCATTCTATACCTGTTTCTATTTTCTAAACTTTGTGAGTCTGATTCTAAAGGATAGATTTAACTCCATATCTAAAGATGGCTTCTCTAACAGTTACAAAAAATATTTTAAATGTTCTGCACAACAGAGATATCATAAATCTGTTTGGTTATTTATTACAGTTATGATTTTCAGTGCAAACTAATTATCAATACATGTTTTCCTTAAGTATGCCCTCTTTCCTGACAAACTAACTAGATTTTACATGCCTAATGAACTGGTTACTTCAAAATTCAATTGGATAATTGTACTGCCTTAAAATTAAGAAATATTTGAGTGCCTAATGAACTAGTTACTTGAAAATCAATTGGATAATTGTATTGACTTAAAATTAAAAAAAATAATTTAATAATAAATTAAAGAAATATAATTAAGAAAAATCTCTCACTGCATATGGAAATATAAATGCCTTACTGTTCTAATACTTTTCAAGTTGAACTTATTTCTGAGGAGATAGTTATATGGTTTGGTGACAAGGTCAGGCTTTTCTTTCCCTCAGTTGAATGAAGACAAAATATATTTTGATCCAGTTGCAGGATTTCAAGAACAGGGATGCTTTCTAAGAGAGAATTTAATCTGATCAATCAGTACATTGAGTGTTATAGTTAGGCATCTGCCTATTGATTGCTATGATGCTGAGCTAAGTCTTGAGGTAGTCATTATGGGATGAAGTTTAGATTTGTAACAAATACTAAAGTTCCCATAAAAGGAATAATATTTGCTTTTCAGTGATAAATCTGCATGATGTCAAGGTTGGTTCCTGTTGCATAGGTTCTTGGGCATAGGAAGAAATAATATATTCAGCAGTAAAATGAACTTTGATTGGATAAGTGCATATGCAAAATCACCATTACCATGTGCCTTTCTTACATTATAAGGTAGATTCAGTTTTCAGTAGTAACATTCTTCAATATTTCTAGTTGTTATATTGCTTTCATACAAGAAGCATTTGAGGTTCTTTGATTTTTATCACAACTGTTATTCGCACAATGAATGTTACTAGCAAATGATAATGGCATTCTATCTTATAGTGATATTTTTAGAAAAAAGCTGAAATATGTAAATGTTAAAGTTACAGGTAGTGCTGGTTTGATGTCTAAATTATATTAAGCACTATGTCTGTGATAATGAACTTGACTTTCGATTATCCCTAAACCAGTAATGCAGGAGACCATCCATGGTCTGGTGACAGCACCAAAAGGGAGGTGACCCATTTTTTTCTTCAAGCTTTTAAGACTTCCAGGGAATAAACTGATTCCATTCTCATCCTTAAAAACCCCAAATGTCCCTAATAAGCAAAATTAGACATATTTTAATTTGTCTAATTCATTAGAAATATTTTGCATGCTTTAAAAATTATCAGTATTTTTTTTGGGGGGGGGGGGAATGTGTACACAAGCACACAGATTTCCTTACCAAAGTTTTGCATGTCTCTAACTGATAACATGGGATCAAACCTCCATGAACATATAACATTTTTGTATATTTGAAATTCTGTCTTTGTTTCTTTGTCACTTTAAGCATGTGCAAAAAGGTAGACAGGGTTTGGGCATGTATGATGTAAGCTTTTTTAAGAGTCAAGATTAAGCCATTTGTGCAAAGTGCCTGAATTTGATGCTGCTGTTCCTCCTCCTCACTTAGTTGAAGCAGATCTTGCTGGATGTGCTCAGACATGAGCATCCACATGACTTTCTCTTAAAACATACCCTTCTTTAGAGTGATTTACTTGGGTAGTAATAACAGTATTAGTTTTAATTTATTATGTACTTATAACTAAATGCAGTATGGACCTAAAATGAAATAAATATTGAAACAGTAATATCTTCCGTCATCTAAGGAGCTACATTTGGCAGTCCCAGATGGAAGCCTCTTCTGCTAATTCCCAATACTGTGGAATCTCTATTCCCCTCCAATATTAGGATGGGCTCATTGTTTCTAAGCTTCCAAAGGTCTCTCAAGACATGGTTATGCCAACAGGCTGGGGTTACCAGGGGAGGGGTGAACAAGTAAGATTCTGGGTTCATTATTTTTCACATCCTTCTGTCTAGTATTCCTGTTTAACAATTTTAATAGTTTTTAAAAATGTTTTTAATGTTTGTTAATTATAATGATTTTAAATATTTATTGTTTTAGTTTTGTTGTGCACTGCCCAGAGTCACTTGCTTATGAAACAGATGCTCTATAAATTAATTAAAATATTGCAGTTAATTATAATATAGTATCATAATATAAACTCAAAGGCCCTTAATAATTGATTGATTGATTTATATGCCACCCATCTCAGTATCCAAAGCAATTCTGGGTGTCTTACAATAAAATCATTATTTAAAAAAGTGACATAATAGCAAACTCTCAATATTTAAAATGATAAATAAAAATATATTTATGTTGAAACAACTTCATTGGGATCATGAAAAAGAAGTGTTCTAGTGCTTTTTAAAGGTTGAGATAACTGATTCCATGTGTAAATTTATCTTAATAGAACTAGTTCTTTGGATGAGAAAAAGCTCTTAACTGTACTCATACTTAGGAGACAGTGTGTCAGTGCCATCAGTCTGTACTGGTATACTTCTCAAATTCCCAGCCAGTGTAATAACTGGTAAACAAAAAGTTACAGACAAAATAAGGAGTATCAGCGGTAATATAAGAAAATATACTAGACACAAATCAAGTAGTGTACTGAGATCTTCATAGTCCAACTAAAAGGCTACTACAATACTCCAAGTGTGACACATTCAGGGCATGAACTAAAAGGGGATTTGAATGAGGAGAGAGGAAGTTGCCCTGCTGCATTACTACTATTACAGTTGTATCAGGAGCACCTAATGCTTCTGGGTGAAAAGTTTGAATGATGATCTTACTATGTCCTGGGGAAAGCCCAGTTGGAGGCTCCTTTCATGTCCCCATTAAGTTGTCCACCAAAGTGGTACCCATTTATCTACTCTTGGCCACCTGCTTTCCAACTGTTGGGTTGGCAGGAGTGTGTGACAGGAGCTCACCCTATCCCACGGCAGCAGCCATGTCTCTAACACAAGCCTGCTGATTGTCAGCCCAGGATCCTAACTGTGCTCCAACCCTGCTGCATTGTAAGGCTCTTTCATGAACAGTGTGTTGCACCCAGAGATGCTAGAACTGCTTGATTACCACTCATAGGCAGCATTAACATCCAAGGGCATTATCAAGAAAAGCAGCCTCTCTCAAGTAGGCAGAAGCAATCCATAAGTTGCTTGAGCTGTTCAGAGAAATAAGACCTGCAGATGCAAAGAAGTCATGTATAGTTTGCAATCAGGCCTATCCAGAGACAATTGCCTTAACTGGGCAAGAAGAAAAAGCAAATATAAGAACAATGATGCTAGGAGAAAAAGAGGAAGTGCTTTGTGGGAGGAAAAGGAAAACCATTGGCTCCAGAATCTAATACCCCAGTTCACGATTTCAATATTACTGGCATTGCTATCTCTAGTGTTATGCTGGTATAGAGTTTATGTGAATAATAAAGGTCTCATGTACATCGGCACATACAAAGAGATTTGGACTGCAAAAATCCAACCTGGCAGCCCCCAGATGGCAGCAAATTGTTAGAATTGTCTGTATCTAGAAACACAAAAGAGTCCATTTGCTCCTCTTTTGTTCAATCTCCTCATAGAAATGTTAACATGGAATTATACGAAGAACAGTAATATTCTAGATCATATTATAAAAAACAGAATGTGTTATAATACATTTGCAGATGATGTGATTTTTTTTTCAAAATCCTAAAAGAGATATTTCATTACGTTTTTAATTAAATGTTATGGAGAGCTGGTTTAGAAGTTAATTTTGATAAGTTATCCACTATGTTAATTAACATCAAGAGTCACAGAGGCAGCTTCAATAATCTTCCAACCTTCATATCACTCCACGCACATGTAGATATTTAGGAGTACTCACTACAAAAAATTGGTGTTAGCTGCTAAAATAGCATAATGACCCTCATCTGTTCAAAGTTTAAACTGAATATAAGTTATATCAGCTTTTTTTGTTTTGTTAATTTTACATTATGAAATAGCTGCATACAAAATGGCTATTCTTCCTAGAATTTTACTTTCGTTTCAAGCAGTCACAATTCCATTGTGTGTAGAACATTTGGCTCTGGACTAACCATTCTCCTTAGTTTACTGAGCCTGCAGTGAAAGCAGAGCTGGAGTATCTCTACTACTTGGTTCCATTTAATTGTCTTAATATATAGCATTTGGTTACATTGTAAACATCTAGCTCACCCAAGATAAAATGGAGTCAATGAAGCAGGAGTTAGTGAGTTAATTCCCCCCCCTCAAGTATAGTTAATTTATGAGGAAGTAACATTTCTATATTGCTTCCTGCAATTACAAATTATGTCTTTGTTCTTGAACCATCTGCGCAGTGAAAACAGAGGCATCTGTGTACTTCAGTTGGATTCAGAAAGACTAAAGAAACTTATTTGACTGGGAGGGGTTCAGGGGGGCGGATACATTCCCCTCCATTTTCCTACACCTTCCGCCTTTCCGTTCTTACTTTGACTTGCAGGTCTGTCCGCATGAATGCTTATGTACATAGATGTACACTTTATAGCTTTAACAAATTTCATTCCATTTCATGTGGAAATAATATTTGGGGATATTGGGTTTTACTAAGTTGTCGTCATGTTAAATATATGCACAACTGGGTTTTCTAAAGCTGGTCTGACACTATTCCAGCCTTTTTACCTACCTCCTTCTCCTTCTTTTTCTAGGATCTTGACTTACTTTGACAGTTAGCTGTGTATGTCATAGAGTTTCCATGGAAACAGTATCCAGCACACTGCTTTCTCTCTGCCTTTCCTATCCCAACCTCTTCTTTTTCTGAAGCCTGTTGCCATGGAAAAACTTATAATCCACCATAATTTTCAATAATCATCTCCTTCCCCCATTTTGGTTTATTTTATTGAAACAAAACACATTAAGGTAAAACACTTTAATTTTCAGTAAAGCTGGAGGTAGGGTTGCAATTTTTTGCTAAAAATAATAATATCAAAAGCTGCTGGTGGGTAAGGATTTCATGAAATCTGAAGTGTTCATGTTACAGAGAATGCATGTACATATGCATATGTCAGAGAGAAAGAGAAAGAGGATGGGATGGGGAAAAGTAGGAAGGTCTCAAATGCACAAAAACGTATGGAGGACCTTGTGGTACATCACTAAACATTGGCTGAGGTTAATATTGTGTTGCATTATAATAATATTCATTTGATTTTGGCTTAGTGTGTCACTGAACATAGCCTTTATGGCTTGTAACCAATTCTTATGGCTTAGTTCAACATTTGTATACTAATTATAGGTTATTCAATAAAGCATAGTTTTGCAAACCATGATTTAGCATGGTGTAGAATCAGTGTGAAATCAGTGTGCAATTTGAAGGATATTCTCCAAGATACTGGTATAAATGATAGAATATTTTCTGATCTATAATGTTGTCTCTCAGCTTCTCTACTTTTGGCAGTTCAGTCCAGTGATACCCTTGACAAGTACATCTAAAGAAGCATACCAAATGACACTCATTGGGTTTTGCGGCCATGCATCTCAGTTTCATTGACATAGACATTAGAAATTACAAAATCAATAAAATAAAATATAATAGTCTTCTGGGTATCAATTCATTAGTATAGTAGCTCCTAGTGTATATTATATATTGATATATCTAGCATTTTTATAGGAACCCAACAGATTTTCTCCAAGAAAAAAATTGAGCCAGTTTTAAAATCAGTTATTCATATGTACCAGGACATATGAATTTCCTTTATCCTTTCTCATGTTCAGCTATGTTTCATTTCCAAATGTCCGATACTTATTTTACAACAAAAGGTAGAGAAGGGTTGGGTCATCAACAACAAGGAAGTATTTGTGGGAGATAAAATAGAAAGTGGCTTTTTAGAGTTGTTGGACTTAAACCCCCCCCCCACTTCTGTTAATACATAATCAGAAATGATGAAAATAAGATAAGCACAAAAGAATGGTAGTGAAAATAAGGTAGATGTAAAAATGGTTCAGTCCCAGTAGGAATGAAGAACCACTAATAGTTCCAGATAAATGAGAATTTAAGCATAACAATGTGAATGAAAGTAACTGAGGTGGGATAAAGAAGCAAAGCTAAGTGAAAGGAATGCCTTAACTGCTTAATGCAAGTATGCTTCAACAGATGGTAGGTGGCTTGTGAGTTCTATATGATTTCAGTATTTCTAGAAAAATATTTGTCTAAATGAAATGACTTTGTATGCCCTTTTTCCAATTAGGAATTTTTCAGTAACACACACACACACACACACACACACACACACACACACACACACACCCTATAATAGTTGAAATTGATTTCAGATTTAATTTTTATAGTTAAATTGTCTTTTAAAACGGTACAAAAGACCTTATATGTACATACATAATAATAAATTAAGTTATTCTGTGTATTGTTTCCCATAAATGCTCCCCTCTTGTTTTATAAGATAAACCATGAATACCTGATGTCAAGAAAATGGATAAGAAAATGAAAAAAAAAATAGTTTAAAGACATGAGTTGGCTAGGAAGGAGTAAACAGATTAAATGCAAAATAATTTTGAAAGCATAGAAGAACATGTTTCTATGGAAACAGCAACCCACAAAGGGAGAAACTGTAAGAATAGAGAAATTGAGAAAGGTGGAACAGCCATATTTATATCCTTATTTTATACTGATAAATCATTATTGGTGCCTTTTATTTGACAATTAAAATTAAAATATCAGGGGGTTGACACTGCTACCCTTCAAGTATATATGTAAAAGAAGACAAATCAATGGTGACCAACTCAGATAAGCATTTAAGCTGCTTAATTTATTCATCTTTTTAGATCTGAATGTCCATGTTTAAGTACAGGAAGTCCTTTTTTCATTGCTGTTATTTAGTACCCTAATTTTGTAGTTCCCCAAAATTGATATTATTATTCTGATGGCGAGTAGAGCAGAAGAGGTCTTCCATTAAATTTGAAGAGGATGTCAGTGTAGCAGTGCTGGATTTTTTTGTTTTTGTTTTGGACAGTAAGAATTTACAGATTAAGAGTACTTCACCTTTTACAGGGTGTGAACAATTATGTATAAAGCAGCTATAAAGCAGCTATATTTTTTGTTTAGACTTGGTAACATCCTATATGCTATTCTTTTCTCTTCAACTTCCTTTTCACAACTGCTTTCAAGCAATTGTTGAGATGTTGTTAAACCACAACTTCTAGCATCCCTGAAAAGGATGAACAACATGTTGGGAATTATAGTTAAATGTTGGGAATTATAGTTAAAACAACTTTTTTCTGATCTATTCCTGGTGTATTATATGATATCAATCACCAGAGCAATCATAGAATCATGGAATGCTTCAGCCGGATAGCTCCACTACTTTGTAGTTTGGTGCTTTATTAGTACTGAAAAATGTTATTCTGTTCCCAGGGGCATGCTGAATAATCTCCTGTTGCATATAGGCCCAGTTTCTTACTTGTTGCTTCTTTGCATTACCCTGCACTTATTTCCAGAACAACACAATTATGGAGGTTTTATCACTGATTCATAATTTTGTTTCCCAATAAGTGCATCTCTAAGCAAAGGTAAATGTTGAAGAAATATAAAGATGTATTTAACAGTAATACAGTAGTTTGGAGGAGAGGTATGGTTAAGAAATTAAGCTATGAAAATGTACTGTTTGTTTTGCATACTCTTTCTCTTATGCTGTCATTTCTAATTCCTGAGGAAAATAGGAGGTTTATTGTCAGTTTATTGGTCTAAATGGAATGGGAAGAAAAAGAAATCACATGCTGATACAATTTTTCAAGAGGCTAAAGGTACAAATGTAATCAATTGTTAAATGATTAGTTATTAAAATTGAGACAATCCCAAGGGTGCACAATAGTTATAATTCTCAGTATCTTTTTTCTTCATTCATCAGAATATCATTGTTTCTTATGAATTGTGCTTTGTCTGTATTACAGACTATAATATAGCTTTTCTGTTTTTTCTTTTTTAATTGATACATTGTATTCTGTCACTGAGGATAAAAAGAGATCACTCTTCACTGACAACATCTATACTGAAGTTAGATAAAGAATATTAATTTATTTTTAATTGTGTTTATAACTAATGTGGAAATAAGCATAAGGTTTTCAGAATGACTGCACCTGCTGACTGCTAATGTCAAAACACCAATGGCAAGAGTGTGGGTGAGACCCCCCGTACTGCTGCACTGGAGTAATTTTTTTTTTAAAAAAAACCTAACCAATTTAATTCAAGGAAACTTCTGAATTCAGAATCCAGGCCAGTATTTGAGACAATGTAAAGTCATGATAATTTGCTTAAGTGTTTTCCCCCAAATTAACTTCATTATATAATCAATCAATTTACACTGTTAAAATTAGCCAATCTCATTTAGACCTCACTGGTTAAAATAATCAGACCAAGCCATTGGACTTTTTAGCTATTGCCTATATAGCTCTCTATATAAATTAACTGCTAATTTGTAGATTCTATATACTATACATTCAGTAATTGGGGAATGTTTCCAGTATTAACAGAGCAATGGTATCATCCCTTCACATTACTGTTGTATAGTAATGACAGGAACATACATACAGTGGCCAGAGTATACTAAATAGCTGTCTTATACTGTTAGATCAAAGATGCATCTAGTCCCAATATTGGCCCAACACAGAATATGAAGGAAAAAAAAACCCATCCTGCCCTGTCTGTTGGAAGTGACATTAATAAGACTGTGAAATGGTTCATCACAAAGCAGACAGTATTTTACAAAATGGGGGTCAGGAGAGCTATACTACCCACTAGTTACATTTGGCAGACACATTCAAGAGTTATTTTCTATTCCTACAAAATAGAATGATGGAGAACCAAGAAAATGATCTGTGTCTTATGTGGGAGCTTGTGATGAAAACAGTTGATGGAGCTACTTCATGACAATGCATATTGTATGCAGCAATCATGGAAAATATATTTGAAGATCATATCAAAACATTGTTGAACGCCTGTCATGATATACTTAATAATAATAATAATGTCAAAATATGGCTACAAGATACAATTATTATATGAATTAGATTGTCTTATTCAGTATTTTTTATTAATGACCTGAATAAAAGGATTAAGAGGATGATGATCAAATTTGCAAATAAAATACATTTAAGAGCAGTGACTAAGACTTTAGAAGAAAAAGAAAATATTCAAAAAGATCTCAACAGATGAAATTGAACAATAAAATACAAAAACTTACATCTCAAAAAAAAAAGGAAAAAAAAGAAGCATACAATGATGAGGGGGACCTGGCATGTGAAACTGGGAGTTCTGGGTCTGTAAATCACAAGTTGAATATAACCCAACAGCATGATGCAGCTTTTAAAAAGACATGTGCTATTTTGGAAGTATTAATAGGTTCAAGAATTAAGTTGGAGTCCATACCCCGGGATGTAATTGCTCCATATTACTTTACCTTGATTATTTGGAATACAGTATCCAATTCTGGGTACCAGAATGAGTGGAATTTACAGCAAATTAAATTGAGATTAGACATTTAAACAGTTTTTCTGATGGTAAGAGCTGTCAACCAATGGAACATTACGGTTACCTTTTTCACTAATTAGATAGTCCTCTTTCTGAAATGCTTTAGCAGATCCTGCACTATATAGGAGATTGACCGAGATGGCCTCTGTGATTCTTTCCAACTGTGATTCTATGAAATTGGCTTGAAGTGTTTACAGGAGTATTCTTTTCAAATGGTGGACAGTGTAAGATCTATTAACACAGCTTTTCATGTGTATGTGTCAGAAGATGATAGCACCTGCTAATCTCATACAATTTAGATTAGAAGCTAAGAAAATTGGGCATGGATAATACTTGAATGGGCAGTTCAGAAATGGAAAAGATATCATAGAAGAAACCACTCCTAAGCCATTCAAGAATGCTTTTACACTATCACCAAAAGGGAGATTTAAGTTCAAGGTATATTTACCCCCCCTTTTTTTTTTTACATCTGTACACAGATAATATTATTATAGAGGTTTCCATTAGCCTGCTGCTGACACGTGTTAAAAATAAAGCTTTGTAGTTGTGATATATAAAAAATTCTAGGATTGTGAAAAGTTGGTAGCTCAATCTAGATTGGTTATCTGTGATTCTTAATATTTATAAATTATATTTTGAAGTAAGCTTTTTCTAAATGAATACATATCACAAATTTCCTAGGATTAAATATTTTTGGAAAGTACTTTGAAAGCCTCTAGGGGAGAGAAAAAATAAGACAAAACAAGGACTTTTAGATTGTTGGGGGGGAAAATCAAGGAAAACATGGCTTTTATTTTTGCAGTAAAGGAAGGCAATGGGTACAGTTGACCCAGGAATCCATCCAAGTATTGTTCAATATTTAAAATAAGCAGGTAAATTAAATGTTTCACAGTAGTTATTTCAACATTTTAAATATCTCTTACACTCACAAATGGTGAGCCATTGACTTAAGTGTATCAAATATTAGACAGAAAAAAATTTAAATTGACGTAGAAAGAAAAAGTTGGGGTTGACGGGTAAAAAAAATCTTGCTCCCTAACATTGCTAATTCTTGAAAGAATTCCTGTTCATACTCTCCAAATCAGCAAGTTCCAAAACCTGGCATTATTGCAGATCTGTTACTAACAACTATAAAAAGTAAGGAAATCATTAGAGCCTTTAACCAACCCATACAACCTACAGCTTGTGACTTCATCCTTCTAACATTATTCACCCACGTTTACCACCTACTGCACACATGTCTTCTATCTTCATATGCCTGCTGTCTGAGTTCAGGAACTGGGATTCTTTCCCAGTTCCTTTGTTGTCCCCACCCACCTGTGCTACAGCATGAACAAGTAGCAGTTCAGGATCTAGTATGTGTGTGTGTGTGCGCACCCTCTTGTGCATGCCCAGTAGTGCCTTTGTTCACAACTCACCAGTTTTCTATATGTTAGTGTTATGTCAGAGGTCCACTAATGGTGATATCATGGTGCAAATATTAATCAAGTTTGTGTCCTGTGCTTCAGATGTTTTTACCATTATTTATAATCATCTGTATATAATATCATTCGTTTTGCCTCTGATCTCTTATGAAAGAATGCTAGATATGCCCTTGCTTTCAATGCTTTATTGAATTGTTTGATTTTAAATCATAGTTTCCTTATTGTTCTCCATGCAGCTTATTCTAGATTCCTTCAGTATTTGATCTTTTAATATTCCCTGACATTATCTCAGGCCAATTGTGCTGAACAGAGCCACCTAGTTAATATGGCAAGTTGATAATTATGGAAAATTGAAATCTGTGATGGAGTTGAACATGACTTTTCTCTTACCTGGCTTTATTCAAGAGGAATCGTGTTTATTCAAGAGGAATTGTGTCAAGGAATCAACCCGCTAAACCTTAGGTGACCTTAACAACCCGCTAAAAGAATGCAAATGTCCAGCTGTCTCCAAGGAGTATAAATCCTTCCATTCCCCACCATCCAGTCAGAGTTGAAGAAGCTTCTTGGATGAGAAGCGAAATGTCTTCAAAGAAAAACCCAGAAAGTCCAGTTGCCTCTTGAAAAAAGCACCTTTGGGAGAACCATGATCTGGATGACTGAGAATCTCCATAGACGTTTTTTCTGATGCTTTCTATATTGTGATCATGTTGGTGAACTTGTTGAAAAAAAGAAGGCAACATTTCAATGAGAACGTGTATAAATATTTGATACATACATATTTTCTAAAGTAGTAAGGAATTCATTTACTTTCTGAAACATTAGCAATTCAAACTGGGAGATTAATCCTATCAGTGGACCGTGAAGCTGCTCTTAAAAAGCTCAGTATATACCTCCTAAATCAAAATCATGATAATTCTTTAATAATTAGTGCCAGATTTTAATTACATTGCAGAATGGACTGATAGTTATAAGATATAATGGACTGAGTTCTGTACACAACATCGTCTATTTAGGAAATTGTATTTTTTTAGGAAATGGTATTTTAGAAAATCTGTGGATTTGGTAATTTCTCAAAGCAAAGGAATAAGAAATTATATCAATACAGCTTTTAGCATCTTCTGTTTTCTAATATTACAACCTCAGGATACTTGGTAAATGACATACATTATTCTGTCTTAAAGTTCAGCTTTTCACTACTTTTATAGATAATAATGGAAATTAAAAATTCCAATTCTTTGGGCAATTTCACTCTGCAGTCTAAACTGTGTTTCATCTGTTCCGGAAGACAGCTAATATTCTGGTCCAAATGACAGTGATCTGGCCACAGGGCCTGGTTGGTGCTCCTTCTGGACTACAGTCCCTGCAGGACCTGACCTCTCCTGCTTTTTGCAAGAAAGGCAATGATCACTGGCTGGCTTCTGTGTACATGGATTTATCGGTATCTGCTTTTTCTTTTGAGGATTGTTCCTGTTTAATTAGCCCCCATTCTTTTCTTTTGCTTTCCTAGTTGCGTACGTATGGAAGCATTTGGTCCTTTCCCAATGTTCTCTTCTTCAACACTAATGCAGACCATTTCCCCCCTTTCTATTATACATTAGTTGCTCTGATGCTTTCTGATCAGTAGGCCAAATAAAACAGAACCTGAGAAAACCAGTTTGGAAATTGATCAAGCCTCAGATCAAACATCTTACAAAATAAATATTGAAAGACAATAAAACTGGCTTCCTTTTTATGCAACTTGATGTTCTTCCCCTTAATGACATCATTGTGTATACAATCCAATCTCTACCTCATGAAACAAAAAGAGAAATTGGATTACATATGCATAATTGGCCGGCATGCCTGATGTTCCAATTATGTACACACAAATTCCGATCACTTTTGAGCTTAAGTTATTCAATGAATAGAGCAAGGTTTGCTTTAATTTTGTTCAAACAGGAAAGCTAAACTTACAAAATCTCTGGTCACTCAATGGATGGCCATAATCCAAGGACTATCTGTCTGTATAAGTATAATGGCACTTCTTGGGACAGCATTTCGTTGGACTATTTTTTACATATGTATTTACATTTTCATCTTCTATGCATCATACTTTCAGAAATGAATTCAAAAGTGTATCAACATTATAAACTATTAATTGTTCAATTGTACTTGTTTACTAGAAGCAGTTCCATTGAATTTAGTTGAATTTATTTCTGAATAGACACCTCTGAAATAACTTTAAGTTATTAAAATAATCAAAATTTGCAATTCATGTGTTTTATTATTTTTCTTCCATTTTTATTTGTCAGCAATGTTATTAAACATTGAATTATGCAATTCGTTACCAATAGAAGAGAATATATGTAGCTCAGGGTTGAACTATGGAGCCCTTGGCCTCTCTGAGCTTGGTCGTTTGCTTGCAGATGTTTCATTACCTGATTCAATAGTTGAATAGAGAGTACCCAGTGGGGTAGAAAGCACCGAGGATTCTGTAACTTATTTGTTACAATATACTTATTTGTACTTAATCAATATGTTTTATGATGTGCTAGAAAATAAATATGTATTTTATTTATATGTTTCATTTCTATCCCACTTGTACAGGTAGGCCTAACTTACAACCATTTGTTTAGTGAATGTTAAAAGTTACAATGTCATTGAAAAAAGTGACTTATGGTCATTTTTACACTATGACTGTTGCAGCATCCCCAATGTCACATGATCAAAATTTGGATGCTTGGCAACTGGCCTGCATTTATAACAGTTACACTGTCCCAGGGTTATGTGGTTGCCTTTTACAGCCTTCTGTCGAGCAAAGTCAATGGGGAAGCCGGAGTCGCTTCACAACCTTGCTGTTACTAAGTCAACAACTGCAGTGATTCACTTAACAACTGTGGCAAGAAATGTTGTAAAATGAGGCAAAACTCACTTAACAACTGTCTTGCTTAGCAGCAGAAATTTTGGGTTCAATTTTGGTCATAAGTTGAGGACTACCTGTATCACTTTAAAAGTAATTCAAGGTGGTGAACATACATAATACTGTCTTCCTCTCTTTTTTCCTACAACAAGAACCCTGTGAGGTGGATTGGGCTCATATTAAATAGAATTGTTTTTAAAGTTCTTGGTTTGAAATATCGAAACTATAATGTGATTGCTGTATCTGTTATAAGATAGAAGAAATTCCCGCTAGTGTTTGTAACTTTTGCATGCCTGCTGTAGTCTATTGTATTAAATTTCTTATAGCGAAATAAGTATGTTTTTATTTAAAAAATGATGGTGAAGAAAGACTGTCTATGCAAGATAACTAAATTAAATAGTTATTAACTAGTTACCCAGAACTGCCTCGGACTGTGAGAAGACAGCATATAAATTAATTAACTGATTAAATAAATAAATAATAGATTGCAGAATAAAATACTTCTGTATGTAATATAGTACTTTCTTAAGAATAGTTAGAATTCTGAGGATAAACAATGGAATTGCAAATTAAAATAAATTTAATTTGGTAGTATCTTTTAAATAAGTAAATAAGTATGAAAAACATTTCTGTGCATTGCTAAAATCAACTTACATGGATGAACATATAACTTGCATATATATTTATTCTTGATGAATCTTCATGTTATAGGATATAAGGGTCATCTGCTTGAGATATCCGTCACTCCATTCATTGCTAAGGTAGGTTCAGGTGATCTAGCTGGCTAGCCAGGTTGGTCTCTTCCTCCCTCACCAGTCTACTTCCTTTTTGAAGCTGCAACCTTGGTGGAGGAGAACAACCATCACTGACAGAAAGAGTGTGCCAATTTTTGGTCATTCTCGCTATAGTAAAAAGAATTGAATAAGATGTATTTATATAAATATCATAGTTAATAGTATTTGAGGCAGGAACTTGGTATGAATCAATCAGGAAAACATTCATTATGTCAGCAGGGTCATTTTATGACATAGGTAAGACTTACTAAACATTTGAATTTAAAAATATTCTTTGTATTCTCCCAATTTGTCCTTCCTCCTCTCCCTCACTCCAACTTTTAGTTGATGTGCTGGACTATTCCAGACAACAGTATTCAATGTTTGTTTTAATTATCTAGCTTGTACCAAGAGTCTTACTATTTTTCATAGTGGACACACTATTCATCCTAATGATATTCATTATTTTTTCTTCTTTCCTTTTTTAGATACCTGATTAATGTCACCTTTGAAGGAAGGAATTTATCATTCAGCGAGGATGGCTATCAGATGCATCCTAAACTGGTTATCATACTTCTGACCAAGACGAGAACATGGGATAGAGTAAGATACGTTTGTTACCTTTTGAATTTGAATTTGGGCAAAGGTGTTCTTTGGTCCTGTTACCAGGATGCTTACTATCTCAGAGATTCATTTGGGACACCTGGTTACTGGTTCAGTTTGCGAACTTCTGATTTTATTTATCAGTTTAGTTGTTTAAAAGCTGACACTTTTTAATGTGCAGAGTAGATTTCAACAGAACAACCAGTATAGGAAAATAGCATATTTTCTTGTATTACAAGATTTCTGATAGAAGAAAGTAAGTAAAGTGACATAGCCACGATGAGTGGGTGGAATTGAGAAAAATAGACATTTTGTGATGGGGGAGGTTCTGTATTGCTAATCTAAAACCATCATAAATTTTTTGTATGTGAGGTCTTTTCTTCAGTGTTAAAAATTTTAAAGTTTTAGTTATATGAAAAAAAAGTCATATAACAGTTGAAATGCAATTTTTTCTTTCTAGCCTGACAAATCTTCACTGAGTGTTGCCAGTCTAATGAATAAATAGTTTGTAAAGCTAACTACTAGTGAGATAAAACACTGACAGGAAGAAGATGCTTGGGTGAGCAAGGTGAAATTGTTGTTGTTGTTAGTTGCGAAGTTGTGTCCGACCCATCGCGACCCCATGGACAACGTTCCTCCAGGCCTTCCTGTCCTCTACCATCCCCCGGAGTCCATTTAAGGTGAAATTAGTTCTATCTAAAGATTCATAAAGTTTAGGCTAGTGGTTATCCATTGCAAAGAAGCTGCAGTCTATGCATGCCCACTTAACAATGAGCCCCAATGAATACAATCAGGCTTACAATAAGTACACATGAGTAGAACTGCAATGCAAGGTCTAGTCAAATCAGATTTTGAGCTGTATATAAGAGCAATATTTCAGTTGGATATATTGAACTTCCTAATGGGAAGTTCATAAATCATTAGCAATGTCGCAAGATAATCCCTGTAATGGGATTGAGATAATAAATATAAAATTTCTTCTTCTTGAGAAACTGGTATATTAAATAAGGTGCCAGAACTCGTTAGTTTCCCATTTCATAAATATCTGTCCCTTCCACATCTAGAGACATCCCTTTATTTAAAAATCAAGTCTTCCTGTAATGATTTAACTGTACCTAAGAACATACACATATTCACACATACACATACACATACACATACACATAAAAACTGTAATACATAGTTACTTTTCTCAATATTTTGCTATGCCTTTTAGAAACTGAAACTTTGGGAGGTCCAGAAAACAAATAGCATTCAATTTTTTTCTGAAGCAGGAATAATTTTTCTCAACCTTTCTGTACAATAAAAATGTATAGATTGAACAATAATTACATTTGGAATTAAATGTATTATAAATTGTCATAAAGCTGATATTAGCAGTATTAATTGCAATAGCACTTAGATTTATATATCTCTCCATAGTACTTTACAGCACTCTCTGAACAGTTTACAAAGTCACTATATTGCCCCAACAATCTGGGTACTCATTTTACTAATTTTGGGAGGATGAAAGGCTGAGTCAACCTCGAGCCCATCAGGATCAAACTCCAGACTGTGGGCAATGTTAGCCTACAATACTGCATTCTAATCACTGTGCTACCAGGGTTCCAATATCATATTATCTTTCTACCCCACCTTTGAAAGCCATTGCACATTAAAAGTCACTACATGCTGTAATACTACAACTTTATTTACCTAAATAAGCATGGTGGAATTCAACTATGTACTTGCCATGAGATCTGCTTCAGAACACAAAATATTCTTCAAAATAATTTGCTTTGACTCAGATCACATCAAAATTCTCCTTCTTTAATTTCACAACTAATTCAGGATAAGATGTGTGCTTACCATTGACTATAGATAGCCCTTATTTTGCGATTTGCAGGTCTGTAAAACAAAGAAAAGCTAAAATAAGTCCATAAGCACAGTTGTGATTTCACTTAGTGGCTGAGTTGGAAGATCCAATTGTGGTTGCTGAATGAGGATTACCTGTATACCTTGATAAAATTTTATATCACTACAATTGTCCATACTTTCAATAAAATAGAGTAAAATTTGTTGGAATTGCTCTAAAAATGAGGTCTGCCAGGTTTCAGAGAAATGGGTGCACAGGTTTTGGATAGAGATTATTTAAAATTCTAAATGCAGTTATATTTAGAATTTACTGAGAAGTACCAGTAGGTTCCTTGTTTCTGAATAGAATTAGATGACATTTGCATTTCAGACAATTAAGGTATTTTGTACAGAGATAATATTTACAAGTAGAGTACTTAAAGAAAACGAAAACCTCCTTAGAATCTATAATGAATTGCTAGAAAAAGTTTAGGGTTCCTATTTCCATGCCCAACATTGTCCAAAAAATGATGGGATTACCATATGAGGAACTGATTATTTGGCAAAAAGAACTATAGGACCTGTATACTGCACAAGCCAGAAAGAGGGCTTTGAAAATATCTACAGACCCCTTGCATCCTGGACATAAATAGTTTCAACTTCTACCCTCAAAACAACGCTATACGGCACTGCACATCAGAACAACTAGACACAAGGACAGTTTTCCCCCCTGCCAGCACTCTGCTAAATCACTAATTCCCACAACACTGTCAAACTATCTAAAAATTACCATCATTATTCTCATCTTCCCTTTTACCTATCTCGTTATCTTAGGACTACCGTATATACTTGAGTATAAACCGAGTTTTTCAGCCCTCAAAAAGGGCTGAAAAAACCACCCTTGGCTTATA
>JANHJO010003375.1:65775-80120 GCA_032468235.1 Pseudoxyrhopus heterurus | reverse complement strand
TAGGAGTTGGAGCGCCACCACTTTCTCAACAACCTTTCCCACAAAGGGAAGGTTGGAGACTGGACGGAAGTTCTTTAGCTCAGCTGGGTCCAGGGAAGGCTTCTTGAAAAGGGGTCTTACAACCGCTTCCTTTAACAGGCACGGGAAGAACCCCTCACTCAAAGAAGCGTTAATCAACGCCTGGAGCCAGCCTCATGTCACTTCCCTGCAGGTAGAAACTAGCCAGGAAGGACACGGGTCCAACAAACAAGTGGAGGAACTCATCGCGCCTACGGCCCTGTCCATTTCCTCAGGGCTCACAGGCTCAAACTCCTCCCATACAATGGCACTAAGACCTGCCCCAGTCGTCTTGGTGAGACCTGCCCAATCAGAGTCCAGGTCCATATGAATCTGAGTGACTTTATCCGACAGAAACTGTACAAATTCCTCAGCCCTCCCTGCCAATGGTTCCTCCACTCCCTCCAGATTAAGGAGAGAGCAAATCACCCTGAACAAGGCGGCTAGGTGAGAGTCCATAGATGCAATAAGTGCGGAAAAGTGTGAGCACTTTGCCGCCCTTATCGCCACTAAATAAGTCCTAATAAAGGCTCTTAAGAGTGTTCGGTCAGATTCAGATTTACTGGCCCTCCAGCATCACTCTAGACATCTCTTCTGGCGCTTCATCTCCCAGAGTTCCTCGGTAAACCAAGGAACCTTCCGGGATCCATTCCCAGAGAGAGGTCGCAAAGGCACAATCCGGTCTAATGCCCCCGTCACCGCCCTATTCCAGGCAGCAACCAGGGTTTCAGATGGGCTGTGGACAAGGGAATCAGGTATTTCCCCAAGCTCCCTCTGAAACCCTTCCGGGTCCATTAGGCGCCTGGGGCGGAATCACCTAATCGGTTCCGCCTCCCTGCGGCGGTGGAGGCATTTGAAAGCCCAACCTCAACAGGAAGTGATCTGACCACGACAAGGGAAGAGTGACTATATCCCTTAAAACCAGATCACGTCTCCACTGCCCCGAGAGAAACACCAAGTCAAGTGTGTGTCCACCTCTATGAGTCGGACCCTGAACTACTTGGGTCAGGTCCATGGTTGTCATGGAAGCCATGAACTCCTGGGCCGCATCAGAGGTTTCACCGAGTGATGGCAGATTGAAGTCCCCAAGGACCATAAGCCTAGGGAACTCCATCACCAACCCGGCTACTGCCTCGAGCAGCACAGGCAGAGCTGTTGCCATGCAGCTGGGAGGCAGGTACATAAGCATCAAGCTCGACTGAACCCCTGAGTCCAACTTCAAGAGGAGAGACTCACACCCGGCAATCTCCGGGGCAGTGATCCTGCGAGGACAAAGGCTTTGACGGACGATAACTGCCACCCCACCACCCCTTCACAACATAGTAAAGATCTGTTTCATTATTTTAATCTGGTCTGTAACATAATTTCACGGATATAATAAACATAAAGATATAGTACAGTATTTATTAAAATAGCAATAGCACTTAGACTTACGTACCGCTTCATAGTATTTTACAGCACTTTCTAAGCAGTTTACAGAGTCAGCATATTGCCCTCAACAATATGGGTCCGCATTTTACCAACTCAAAAGGATGGAAGGCTGAGTCAACCTTGAGCCGGTCAGGATCAAACTCCTGGCAGTGGGCAGAGTCAACCTGCAATACCGCATTCCAACACTGTGCCACCATGGCTGCAAATGATATTGAACTGATGATTTTCAGTTGAAGATAGAGTATTTCAGGTTCATTCCCACAAATACTTTAATCATGGCAGAAATAATATGGGGTTTTTTTTATACCATCTCACAGTGTTGCCTTCTTCCCATACCCAACTCACATCTGAGAAAGTGTGAAGTCATCTTCAGCTGCTCTGACTTTAAAGGAAGATTTCTCATTCTTCCATGCTTTAACCACCACTTAGCTAATGTGGTAGCCAGTGGTGGAATCTGCCCAGCTCTTTTTTGGTCAGTTTAGGCTTCTGTAGAAACTCCTTTTTCCTCCAGCTGCTGTGAACTTCTCACAATATCCATTTAGGCTTACATGCAGGAGGGAGCAGACACCTGGCTTCTGCAGAGTCATCTGCCACTATAATGTTTGACTATCATTTTCTAAAGTGCTTATCTATGACTTTCTATAAACACGAGTTTAATGATATTTTTAAAATGTTTAAAAATGTATAACTGGCTGTCTCTTGAGAGAACACTATGCAACACTCCCATATTGCACAGACAGTTAATTTAAACTAGGAAAGAGAGCAAGGTTCTGCCAGCTGTATGTTGCTGGCTCTGTCACCATTGGATTCATTAGAGGTTTGGCAAATAAGGACTTTTGCATAATTGCACTTTTTATTCTTCTTATCACTTTATTGAGATGCAATTTTTTTCCTACTCTATTCTAAACCCATAGCCATCCACAAGCTATTTCCAAGTACTCTGGCCATGTGGAGATAACTGGACATGCTGCCAGCATGGCCATTTCCTTGCAGCATTTGTGATTTGTCAGGTGTCTGCTTCTGGGCACAGGTTTACTACTACTTTAGAAAAATATTAAACCTGTGTTTACCAATAGCCTAAGAAGTTACAGGAATAGAGCACCACTATGGCAGTGATTTGTTAACAACCCACTGTCCTACACTTGCATAAATCTGTCCTACTCCACATTTGGTAATATTATTAATGGTTGTTTTCTCACTGATCAAATGATACTATGTGAGATGGGAAATTAAAGCTGGGGAAATCCATCAACTTATTTTGTTCATTAGTCTGTGTTAGGCAGCAAGTGTCCCAGTCAGGAGGAGGGCTCAATTGGGAAAGAAGAGGGCAAGGGCTGACACACATACACCATGCTTTTGAGCCTTATCTAGTTTTTCCCAGGTGAAAGCTGTCAGTGTAGGGAGATTCCTGTATTATAGGCAGAGAAAAATAAAGTACCTAGTTTGAACTCTACTGTGGCTCTGTTTGCGCCTGACAGTCTGCATTAAAATAGAAGGGTCGGTACCAGTCCCAGGTCTCATTACTGTGGTTGAATAAGATTGGTGTTTTAGTTTAGGTTCAAGTTGAAATGATATGGAAAATGGGTGAAATGATATAGAAAATGAGAGCAAGGAGGACAGTTTCATATCTTCTAGAACCCAGGACCATGCAAGATATATTTCCTTCAATAAATAGAAGAAGCAGCTAGGATCATATAGGAAAGGATTTTGGCTGGGTTGGATTTTCTATGCAATTTCTCAGTTCTGAAGCAGCAAAAATGAACCAGTATCAAATTTTTCCCTGCTGATTTCACACATCTGCACTAATCACTAACAGGCATTTAATGTTTGTCATGTTTGAGAGACTTCGTTATTTAAAACTCTTTTTTGTGGGGTGGGTACAATGTTATGTTTCTCAGTAAGTTTTGTAAGGTATGTAGTTTAAAAAAAATAGCACCAATCTTCCAGAAATTTCAGATTAAATGTAGGGTCAGTAGGAAAATGTAATTGTGTAGGTTCTTGTGAAGATTCTGCTTCAATAGATTTTTTTCTAGTATGTTTATATTAATTGACATATAAGCCAAATGTAACCTAAATATATCCACAAAAGCAAAAGGAGGTGGCCAGTATATTATCACCACAGTCATGTATCTGATATATTATGATATATCAGTCAGATTTAGCAAAGGACAAAATAGATTGGAGCATCTATCAATATTTTTGAAAGTAATAAAATGAATGCTGCAAGAAACTTACTCCCAAAGCATCATGTTGTTCTGAGATATTTTTGTTTGGATGTGTTGCTCAAGTAGCCATCCATATTGCATGTAGAAGCTGATAAAGCAGTCAAGAGATAACTCAAATAATAGATGCTTGCAATGATTAAATAATTCCTTCTTTAATGAAGGAATGACATGTACCTCCAGCTTCAAGTGCATTTCAACGTATTCCACAGTTTAAATGCCTTGATATATCAGCCCATGTATTAATGATGGCATATGCAGTTTTCCTGATTGAAATGTATTATCCAGCTTATTTACAGTACTGTAAAGTTGTCAGGTGTATGATAGCAATAGCACTTAGACTTATATACCACTTTACAGTGCTTTACAGCCCACTCTAAGGGGTTTACAGAGTCAGCATATTGCCCCCAACAATCTGGGTCCTCATTTTTACTGACCTTGGAAGGATGGAAGGCTGAGTCAACCTTGAACCTGGTGAGATCTGAACTGCCAAATTGCAGGCAGTCAGCAGCCAGCAGAAGTAGCCTGCATTACTGCATTCTAACCACTGTGCCACCACGGCTCATCTTATATGATAGAACTTGTCCCCATTTGATTTAACCACAACATGTCCTAGCACCTTTTTTAGAAAAAAATGCCAAGTCCTCATGATTTGGGGGAGATATTAATTAATGGTCACTGGGGAGCATCCAGTTCTTTGGCACCATACACATGTCCGCAGAGAGGCTAGGTCTATTATATTGGTCTACCCAGCTCTGCTACAATTGAAGCCTTGGTGGCTGCTTGGAATGGAAGAGCAATTGTGGCTTTCAACTAGATTTAAAGGAGGGGAATATGGGCAGTGTCTGCTCAGGCCCTATGCCCATTTTATTCTCTCATGGTTCATTTTGACTTGGGTGGCAGACGACACCAGACATCTGGCTTCTGCAGAGGCAACTCTCAGCAGGCCTGACTGGGGCTTTTTTATATTTATGTGTAGTCCTCTCTTAAACCATGGCTATTCTGAGATCAGGAACTGGGTTGTACAAGAATGCCACTAATTTTTTTCTTAGTTCTTATATATTTTTCTCTCTTAAAGAGAGGTAGCATCCTGGGATGGTTCCACCCAGGGCTGGGGTGCTCCAACTGATCAATTCCTACCCCTCTCCTTGAGTAATTCAATAAAGAAAAAAATACCTTTTGGTTGTGAACAGTATTAGATTTACTACTTATACTAGTCAGTGTTAAGAATACCAAATGTTTAAAAGAGAACCCCCTTTTCTACATTATCATAGAATGCATCCTTAAAGCAAGTAAAAACCTATTAGAAATAGACATCCCATGGTCTGGAGTTCAATCCTGGTGGGCTCAAGGCTGACTCAGCCTTCCATCTTTCTGAGGTCGGTAAAATGAGGACCCAGACTGTTGGGGGCAATATGCTGACTCTGTAAACTGCTTAGAGAGGGCTGTAAAGCACTATAGGGTGGTATATAAATCTAAGTGCTATTACTTATTGTTATCTTGTACCACAAGAAACAAAAAGTTCCCTTCTGTCTCTTTGCATATTCTGTAGTCAAATCTCTTCTTTTTCCTTTAAGCTCTTTTGCTTTATTTTGGAAACTCCTCTTTTTTTTCTGTTTCTTATTTGCTAGGAAACCTTTTGCTTAGCTTGCCCTAACTCTGCATTCTGGCAATCTCCCAATGTCTCCCTTTTAAACTTCTCTCTATGTAGATAACTGTTTTTTAACTTCTTTTTACCCCCATACAGTATTTTTTTTCCATGCAGGGAAATGCATTTTCCCTGCATTTTTGCTCTTTAGAAAAAATCTTCCCCTATTCACAGTCTATCTTTTCTCTACAAAAGCAGTTTATCTCTTCCCTTGATGCCTACCACTTGTTTACATTATCCCATTTCCAGAGTTCCTCGTTCCCCGATTCCTTAATAAATACAGGCAAGCTCTTTTTACAGACTGTTTACTTCTGAACCTTATTAATTATTCTTAAATCTTGTCTATAGCTGAGTAGAATTGCACAAGTTTAACGTGCTATTGATAGCTGTGCCTGCAACCTCTATTGTCAGCTTTCTACTAGTTCTGCCATCAAAGCCCTTCACATGGCTGGACATTTTACTGTTCTTACAATTTTTATTAACTTTGTTAAAAGTTAAATATTTCTGTCGAGTTTATTAATTTATTTTTATAAACGTCTGAAAAAAGTTTATTAATTTATTTTTATAAACGTCTGAAAAAAATGTTGCTCTACTATGGCAATGCTCCTAGGAAAAACCTAATACAGCTGCATCTCCCATGACTGCAACATTCAATGATCTCTGAATACACTCTTGATGGAGGTCAACAGTAGGGCAGCAAATATTCTGTTGGCTTTCATTTCTGCTGGCTCAAGCCATAGTAGATTGTACTATAATCGGACTGTGAGAAAGACCCCACAGGAAAAATCCCATTCAGATTTTACTTCTGTGATTAATTTACTATCTCAGGCAATATGTTATTCTTTGAGCACACTCCTGTTCTCCAATTTCAGCATGGGAATAATAACTCTGGTTTAACTTATAGTGCTGTTTAATGATTATTATAAAATAGATGTGAAGTGCTTTAAATACTTGAAAAATATTAGCTTTTCATCTAAAAATGTGAAGAAATACTGAAAGTTCAGAAAAGGGAGGAATCTGATTATGTCACAGAGTTCTTATATAGGTACCAGGATGAAAGATTTTTTTTTCTTTTTATTGTTTAAACAAGTGGGATACAGTAAATGTTTGTTTTCTCTCATCCTTCTTGTCTTTCCTACCTGGATCTCTGGCTTTCACTTTTAATTTCTGGGCATCATTCCAATCTAACACCTGGCAATCTCTCCAGCTGGGTGATTTGACCTTGGATTCTTTCCCAGAACTTTTCCATGAAAAGCTGAAAAATTCACTTGTTAGAGATCATTATTTTTCTGCACAGAGCTAAAATGTAAGGGTTTTTTTACCCTGTTTCCTTGTGAAAGTTAAAATTGCTTGCTTGTCCCTCATCTGGGATTCAGTATTCAGTTTCTCTCCTCTCCTCTCCCACACACACCCTTGAAGGGGTGCTGGTATCTGGGACTAAGCTTAGAGGGACCAATCTAAAAATTCCTTGTCTTCCCCTCCATTAACATTCTCCTTTATTAACTATTACTGATGGCCTGGCTGATTCTGTGGCTGCTGTAACTCATCTACAGTTGACTTTCTTGGCTTTCTTCCCTGCTTTGGTATACATTGCCAGACAGGATCAGCAATTGTCAAGGTTTGTTAGTTTCTGGCTTTCTTCCTCATTACTGTGGCAACTAGAAAAACCAATAGCACTTTGATATTTCCATTCCATTGACTATCTAGTTGATCTCTCTCAAAATTTTGTTCCTGCGTTGATAACTTTTTTTTCTGGAAAGCCCACCAAAGTCCTAGACATCTTGGAGTACTCCATGACATCTTCAGCAATCTCCTACCTGCTCTTCTGTGTACCAAATCTCCAGTCAGCAATTGTCAGTCCCACACCAAAACTCTATGCCATCAATATGCCACTCTAACTTCTCTTCATTCAGCCAAAACGTTAGCTTCTTTCCATCACTCCCTCCACCATCCATTCAGAACAGAAGAAGCTTCTTGGATGAAAAGTGAAATGTCTTCATCAAGGAAAAAAAACATAGTCCAGTTGCCTTTTGAAAAAGCATCTTTGGGACAACCATGACCTAGATGGCTGAGAATCTCCATAGACATTCAGTCACTTTATGCTGTCTTCCTGGTACATTTCTGAATATCTATAATCTTAGAAGGTGAGCAACACATCTCTTTCATCCTTTCCAACCATACCAAAGTGTAGTTGACTGACTTTGATAAAGTCACATCTCATAGATTCTATGATTCACTATTGGCAATGTAAAAATATAGGAATCATTTTCAATGGTGGTATATGTTCTCTTCCTAGGTAACAATTTCTTACAGAGGTACTGAACCAAGTGAGCTCAGCCTCAGGTAGCTTCATCAGGATTGACCCCAGTCCTACATATATCTAAGCTATCTCTGTACAGTTCAAATGGTAAAGCAAAATCTATTATCTTTAATCCTGAGAGACTGCATTAGATTGCCTTTAGTTTACTAAAAGGTTTTTAGTATGTTAAGGTCCAATATATCTTAGGCATACCATTCTTAATTACATCCATAAGAACTTGTGCTATAATGGCAAAAGCTAGATAAAACATCCAGAGTATCCTACAAGTCCCCAAATGACCTAACCTTTTGTAAAGTGAGTGCTTTTACACTGTCTTGATCACTTGATATTCCATAGAACATCCTAGATTCTTGAGTTCTTTTTAATCCAGATGGTATTTTGCTGCATTGACTTCAGCCTTCTAGACACTGTCCACTGCTATACAAAGATGCTATAGGGATTGT
Organism: Pseudoxyrhopus heterurus; assembly: GCA_032468235.1. Classification (NCBI taxonomy): domain Eukaryota; kingdom Metazoa; phylum Chordata; class Lepidosauria; order Squamata; genus Pseudoxyrhopus; species Pseudoxyrhopus heterurus. Next base: position 71,999 of record JANHJO010003375.1, on the reverse strand, counting down.
TCACATTCCACCTTTTGGTTGATGCCAGAATCAAAAGGGAGAATCTATACAGTTTACGAATCATCTCCCCCTCCCCCTTATTGTATGGAATTTTTCATCTCAAGAATCACTCTATAATCCCCTTCCATTTTTAACCCTAACCTGAGTAAAATAAAGACAAAATTTAACAGTCTCCTTGTTTCATACTGAATGATAGAGAAAGGGAGAGAAATTTATTTAAATTCAAGCCCGCCCAAGTACAGACTGATTCTGTGCAGTTCACAATATAATAAGCAATAAAAATGCAATACAAACAAGAAAGGGATTTGGTCACTTGATACAAATAGACAAAAACACATCTAACATTCACCTTAAATCAAGGCCTGGGAGAACAACTGAGTTTTCAGAGCCTTACAGAACACCAGCAGGGTTGGACCTTTATGGCTTTCAGGGGGATCTTGTCCTGTGAACAGGTAACAGACAAACAAAACACACTTCCTGGGTCCTTTTAGATGGCAGTGTTTAATTGTTTAATTGTTTTTTATTTTTATAATATATTAAACATTACAATTAAAGGGATAAAAATAATTAAAAAATGAAGTAAAAATAGAAAGTGCAGAAAAGAAGAAAATAGAAAAATAGAAAAGAAAAAATAACAATATAATAAATAATATGAATGTATGTATGTATGTATGTATGAGACTTCCCCCTTCATCACAAGTATAACAATTTTAGTAATGTAATGCCTTCTCTTAAAATACAACAAATGATCTCTTCTTCCTATATCTCATCTTTTATCTATAAACAAATTATAAAAATCTCATCATTCAGGCTTGGTCAGCAAAAATCCATTGAGGTAGCCAGAGATAAAAACTTACCTTTACTTAACTTTGATCAAATAAAAAATCCTTTCTTTTATTTTTAACAATTGTGATCTTTAATTTTTTCAACTATAAGAATGTCAATGTCCTAGAACTTTATTTCTTTTCTTTGTCCTGTCTCACAAAATACTTAAAAATGTTTTTATAAATTCAATATAAGAAAGTTATCTATATCTTTTGCTTTGCTAATTGTACATCCCTTTTAGTTATTAAAACAGCTGATTTCATTTATATATCCAGTGTAGCATTTTTTTTGCCATATCATTCTTTTAAACTATCATTTTTAAATCTACTCTCAAAGGAGTCTTAGTCTTGTTTGGTATAACTTGTTCCATATCATCTTTTAAACACACACTATCTATAATGACAGACCCTCTTAAAATTAACTTCTGAGTCCATTGTTCACAAATATTTTTCAGTATGTCCAATGTTAAAATATTTTGCTCCATTCTGTATCAGTAAGTCAAATTTAATTGTTAATTAATCTTTAATTTCTTTTGGTTCCCTCTAGCATCCAATCTTGAAAGTCCCATTCTGTCATTTTTAAAAAGAATTTAGAGCAACAACATTTTCCCATGGGAAGAGCTCTTATAATTAATTTCAGAATGTTATTTCAAATCCATCTGGACCCTTAGTCCATTTGTAACTTTCCAAAATCAATATTCTAATCATTTTTTTGCTGTTTATTAAAAAAAGAAAATTTTAAAATCTCTTAAAGATCTAAAAACAAATCTTTAAAACTTTCCTAGCTAAAGTCTGAAGGAAACTCACCTACTGAATTCTATAAAACATTTGGATCCAAAGGTTCCTAATAGTTGAAAAGCAGTTAAGAAATAATTTCCAAAAATGATTAAGAAATGAGGTCCAGCAAACCTTATGTCTATTGAAATCCCTCAACTCCCAGCTGCTCAACTGATAGGTTGACCATGCAGTCTACCTACAAGGAGCAGCTGTCTGGAGTGCATGTGGGTGATCTCCCAATCTCATAATCTCTCCTTTTTCTGGTGAGAATTTGCCAGCCAGAATTCATCATCTAGCCACTGATTTATTTATTTATTTGTCAAACATATACAGATAAAGTGTAAACATAAACACGAGCAAGGAAAGTATATATAGGTAAATGGAGACAATAGGACAGGGACGGTAGGCACGCTGGTGCTCTTATGCATGCCCCCTTTATGGACCTTTCTGCTACAGTACTATCTCCATTCCTTCAGAGATGTCTAGTTCACATGAACCCTCATCAGAAGTTTGATTTTAGTGCTTAATTGAAGAAATCAAGTCTGCCAGCACCTACTGGTCAGGCAGAAATCCTGGGAGATATCCAGTTCCTCAAATAACTGAACTTATGCTATGCAGGGCTTTATAGATGGTGGCCAGCACCTTGAATCATACTTGGAACATATATTATTGAAGGCAATAAAACAATCTTTAGCTGCAAATGAGAAAAAAAATGATCAAACTGAAGAACCTCAATGGGCTAGTAACTCCAAAGTAACTTTTCTTGCTTTGCCCATATTGCTTCTTCTAATTGAATAAAAACACTACAGTAGATATTGTTATTTTAATCATTCATTAGAAACTTTTCAAATAACCTACGCATGCTGTTCTTTTTTTAAAAAACTTATAAGTTTTTTTTTAAACTTATTAAGCTCAGAGATTGCTTTATTAGCGGAGTAGAACTGTTGAAATTGAGATCATACACTTTTAACTCTGCAATATTTTTATAAGAGTGCGGTTCTAATTTTAATAATTTTTTCTAATTTCATTGCTATGTATATTTACCAAGTAGTACTAATTGAATATGATGATGCTTATTTCTGATGTGGTCAGAATTGTGTGCTATATAGACAGTTCCCATTTCTTATCTGAGATGTCTTATTTATATTTCTGCTTCTTATGCATGTGCTTCTTCTCAGTAGAATAGATAAGAATAATTTGTTTTGAACATGTAACATATTTCTTTTTCAAGAGATAAAGTAAATTTTGAAATTTCTACTGGTATTTATCTCTTAATTTTTATTGCACAAAAGAGTCAATTTTACCAAAATTAAAGTAATAAATATATTTCATTTGTGGTTCCTTGAGTTCTAAGTGGAATATATGCCTACTGTATTTTGTTTCTGAGTACCAAGCAATATACCTTACAGTATTGGGAAATGTTGGTTAGCATGCATGTGAAGCCATGCTGTTGTTGTTTTGGTATTCCAGGTCATTTGTATTGCAAAATGTGACATTTTAATTGGCCTTTCTCTGTGAGTGGGACTATATATTAAGGTTCCAGTACTGGATTGACCGTTGATAATTATAATTGGAGTGCTGTACTTGGAAGTTGTGAATAACATTTCGGATTCTGGATATTCAAGTAAATAACTAGAAAACAAATAAGCAAATGCATACATTGCCAAAATATTCTGTAATTGGCAGAAAATTGGGAGAATGTAATTCTTACTAACAATACATATAAATGAAAAAGGAATGCTATCTTGTGCTGCTGAAGGAAATTCCAGAAGACTAGACCTATATTTTTTTATTTATCTATTTATTTAATCATATTTGTATAGTCACCTCTCTCCTATAGTGACTCTGAGCACACGCAGAGTAATAATCAAAAGTATATAAAACCATGAAAATAACGAACTATATTAAAATAAATTTATTTGTTCTATTCTGAGGCTGTGGCTCTGTCCCTACCTGAACTGAACCACCGTGCCCTGAGTGCCAGTCTTTTTTCTTAGACTCATAACATTACAAGACTATTAGTGAAACATCATTATATGTACATCTTTAAAGTAACATTTTTCTCCTTTAAGCTGACACTTATTCTGCCATAGCTTTAAGGTGTAAAAAATCTGTAATGCTTTGTCATTCAAAAGAGAGTATGTGTTAGCACTATTCTGCATTAACATTATTCCAAAGTTTCTGTTTATTTGGATGCAGTCACCCCATTTCTCCTCTTTACAGTAGCTAGCAAAAAAATGAAGGATACTGAACTGGGGGTTGGAGATATATATATATATATATATATTTGCTTATTTGACAATTTTTAAAAATTTGTTAGCTTCAGTCCCTTCTATTCTGTCTCCTGATCCCCAGAAGCAAGAGAGTGGTTGCCTAGCAGATAGTTTCAATTATCTCACTCTATAAAGCCTAATTGTAGGACCTGCTTCCTTTCTATCCAGAACTATTTCTGCCTTGGTGTCTTTCTTCTTGCATTGTTCTTCATTTCACATTAGTTTTTAACTTGATCCGTATGGGTAATATGAAGATAACTGTTTGCAAATTAGCTTAGAGAAGCTCAAACACAGCCCTGATGTAAGACCTGCTCCATTCCAGTTTGATTGACCTTGATTGGAAGATGTTTGCTGTTTTGGTATTGTGCTAAAAAGAAATGACAAGAAAACCAGAAGAGCAAAATAATAAACTTGCCTATAATAAGTCACAAATCAATATAATACTATTCAGAAGCAACTGGGAATAAGCAATGGAGACATTAGATTTTATACTAACATTGTTTGTTGCCCATTCAAATATGGGTGAATAGCATTTAATTCAGCACTGGGGAAAGGCCTTGTTTTGATGTATTTTCTTAATCAGAAATTGATTTGTTTGTTGTTCTCTTTTGCCATCATAATATTGTTTTCACCCAAGGAGAAGGAAAGGAAAGATCAGGGGAGAGAGCATATCACATTGTACTTATCAGAAATATAAAAGGAAAAATAAGCCACAATAATATATGCCTAGAAAAGCAGGAAGCGCAGTTGGAAAAGTGTTATTGAAATGTTTTACCAATTCCACCTTTTATAAATCGATTGTCCCAAAGGGAAGAAATAAGATAAAGGTTTCTAATTAGTTACCTGCATTTTTGGACAAACAGATACCCGATTCCTGAGCCAGGTCTTGGTTTTTTGCATTCATCTGCTAGTCTGAGCTTTGTACAATGTGGCAAGACAGCTAAAGCCCAGTATTAATCAACCTGAAAAAGATGCACTTTAGGGGTATAATTAAAATATGAATAAATGAGTTTACAATGATTGTGTGACAAAAATGAAATTCTCTTGGGAGAAACTATCCTGATATCATATTCACAGTGTTTGTAATCTTGAGACATATTAATATTAGCACATTAATTATATAGTGACAAGTGAAACATCTTTTCTCCAGAGGTCTGTATGCAGTATGTTTTATTTGCAAAACACTATATAAAAATGCTTTCAGCATATGCAAATTGGTCCTCCTATGCATCATTTATATATAAGTAGTTAAATGTTTAGGTCCACGTTATTCCATTTATTCATTTTTTATATGAGGAGATTGAAAACCAGCCCCCACTTTGACAGATGGAAATGACAGGAAACTATAAACCAAAACTTTAACAGAACTCATACAAATACAACTTCTTTCAAGTGATTTTAAAAATGTAGGTGTTTCACAATATTATTCATTCATTCATCACCACCACCACCACCATCATCATCATTGAAACAATCCTCTAGGCTGGCATAGCTCAAGCTATGTTGTGAGAATTACAACACAATCTACTCAACAAATTAATGGTGGAGAAAGTTGAATTTCCTTTTAAAAAGCTTTACCTTTAATCCCATCAAATAATGACATCAAACAAGTTAATTTCTTATCAGATTGTCTCTTTTCAGGAACAACTTTGGTAGTTTAAACACCCTACAGCAGGCCTGTCAAACTCATGGCCCACGGGCCGGATGTGTCACGCGCTGCCCCCCTGCCTGGTTTAGCGAAGGGGGGGAAAGTCCCGGTATGTCACGTGACACCGCTGTGATGACACGAGTTTGACAACCCTGCCCTACAGTAAATAGTCTTGCAAGTCTATCCAGCCCTTAACTTTTCAAAATCAATGTTCTAGTCCTCTTAAACGTATATAAAATTTCTTTCACCCAAAGTAGAAGTGATGAAGTGCCCTTCAGAAGGTTCTTAACAACTAGAGAATCATTAACAAACAACTTCTTAAGTAATTAAGAGAGGAAGTAGGCAACTCACTATCTGTTTGAAGGCACCCAACTGTGGCCTAGGAAGGCAGCTTTTTAAAACTAAACAAAAATAATATAAAGTGAGCTCATGTGACTAAAATTAAAATATATATGTTGTGGTTTCTGGTAGCTATTACCAGAATTTCTTTTTGATCAGGACTAAATGATGAGGCTTTAAAGTTCTGTTTATAAGTGGGGAAGATTTATTTTGCTTCATTTCTTAGAGAAAGTGATAGATTGGAATAAAATTTGATATATTTTTTTTACTAAGGTAGCTCTTTTTGATAGTTCATAATAGATTTTTGCTGATTAGGATTGAATGATGAATTTGATTATGGGAGGAAGAGATCTTTGTTTATTG
>JANHJO010003375.1:28511-38931 GCA_032468235.1 Pseudoxyrhopus heterurus | reverse complement strand
TGCTGACATTGTAAACCACTTAGAGAGGGTTGCAAGCCCTGATAGGCAGTATATAAATACAGTGCTATTGCTAATTATTAGATTCCATAGATTAGTCTTGAGAATGTGAACATCTCTGTAATATGCAGCAACAAGTTTCACATTTTATATAGTGCTTTCCTCCTGTATTGTTTAATATTACATTCATTGACTATTATGCTTTTATTTTTATAAAGTTATTAAAGTGCTTGGAAAATACTGTAGTTGTCATTAAGCATATTATATGAATATGTATAACTAGATGAAGGAGAGTTTGTTAATTTTGCTTTATTGTGACTTTTGTTAAAAATATTGCATGTTAGCCTCACCCAATTTGGCACCATGTAGATGAGCTGGATCTGAAATCCAAATAATCACATCTACTAAATGCCAGTGTAGGGAAAACTGTGAGATGCAATTATTGCCCTGAAGAATAAGATCAAATATCTATTTATTACACATTCTGGCAAATTGTACAAGTATAGCTTGGAGCAATTGTATTTTTTTTTATTTTAATTCTCCAATTAGTGGTATTATCTCCATCTGAAAGCTTAATAAAGCTGAATAAATAGTAACAATTACAGAATGATCCACTATTACTTTGTCTAATTCTTTTTTAATCATATTGAATCCAGAATGTCATTACATTACATTATATTACATCTTGTGGCAATATTTGTATAACCATATATTTGTTATATTATTCTATATTGTATATAGAATATCTTATATTCTTAACTATCCACTTACATAAATCCTCCTTCTGTAGATAATAAACTACTTGTCTGCTTTAATAATCAAATCAAATCTTTATTGTGGTCATAGACAAACTTAGGAAGGGTAAAACACAAACAATAATTTTAAAAGCTACAAAAGAATACAACATACACAAGGTTAAAAAACTAATTGTCTGTCTGTTAATCTATCATGTATCTATCTAAACAAAAATCTTTTAAAAAAAAAACCCTATAGAGAAACCCAAGAGTACCTCTTTGATTCACTGGCAATAAAAGTTGGACATCCAGCTAGGTTCAATTGGTCCATGTGTCTGTTATATGCTGTTTTGGCTTGGTCATATCCAATGCTGAGTAGAAAACCTGGAGAGAAACCCAAGGATATATTTTTTTAAAATAAAGTTTATTGTTTAAAAACAGAGAATTCATTTTTACATTGAGAATTACAAACTTTTGGTATTCGCCAAATACATTTTGTTGTAACTATTATACATTTATTTCTATATATACATACTCAACTCACATACATTCACGCCTTACTTATAGTGCCCATTTTCATCTTATTACCACAGTATGTATTCATCAGTTCTCAAGTTAGTAAATATTTCTTGTCTCCATATTTGTCTCTAAGTCATTTGTAAAACATCTCCCATGTTTTATAATACTCAGTATCTTCTTTTCCTTTGATTTTTAAGGATAGCCTACCCATCTCCACACATTCCAATATTTTGCTAATTCTTTGTGGATATTTTAGTTGCCACTGCTTTCTTCCATGTGAACTGAAAGTCATTTTTCATAAATAGTGGGCCTTAAGCAAATCTGTCAATTTACTACATTCAAAGTAAAAAAGGGGGGGGAATAGTTTTAGGAGGGTATCATCCAATAATTCCCAAAGCCCTTACTACTAATGTGCCATTATATTTTAGTCCAGTGTGCTAAACATAGAAGCTTTTAACATGTACCTTTTTAACCTCTTCAGACTAAGTCAGAGGGCAAGATTTTAGCAGTTGTAGAAAGCATGGAAATTGAGCAATAATAAAACCAGTAATTAATAACCTTTTAACAAAATTGTGATACTTGTATAATCTGGGATGATTGCCAATCTGGGATAATGAGGAGAATGAAGAATCATTTCTGGGAAATGATTATTTGTATTTAAAGAAGTGAGCATACACACTAAAAATATCGTTTTCTCCTTATAACATTAAATTCTTGTATAGCCACTTTGATAAATAAGAGGAAGCAGTAATGATCTTTGGCTATGTAGCTATCCTATTTTGTCAAACTGAAATCCCATTAATAACTGCAAGGTGTTTAGCACGTCCTGCTTTAAGTTAGCTTTAGACTCATGATAGAACATTTTTCATGCTAATTAATTCTACAAGCAATATTAATCTCTTTTGACCAATTTCTAAGTATTTGGAAACATTTCTAACATACCTTTCACCTATGGCTAGCTGATCATTTCAATGATGTATTCTACGGGGCAGCAAAAAAATAGCAGAAAGATAGACAGGGAGGTCTTCTGAGGAGATGACAAGAAAGAAATGTCAGAAAAAGAAAAAAGAAAAAGACAGCAATTGCCTGATCACCCTAGATTGGCTGTCATAGAGCCAAAGAAATAGTTTACAATCTGATATTTGGATGGCCTCGATATCTCTCTTTATTAATTCCTTAAAGAAAACTTTATCAACCTTTAATGAAATCAGTTAAATAGAACCGTGTACTTCTGTAATTATCCCAGAACACAATCACAAAAGCCAGCTCTGTGGAGAGATCAATACATGAGTCCCTGAAATTAGGAAAAGATCTTAATAATGGCCCAATTGATATTACATCATAGTTCTTGATATTTTGGGTCCTAAAATGTATGAGTTACATTGCAGAAATTGCCAGGACAAATAATTGTGGCTGATTTCATCTTTAAGGCAGAAATTTCAAATGATAATGGTGATAATTCCCATCTCCTCCTCTTTTGTACAGAACTGAAAGATTTGGGCAAGGAAAGTACATGTGCATAGACATGCACAAACATATGCATTACATACCTGTTTAACATTGTAAATAAATGAGATGTTAAGTGGGATGAAATAGCATTAAGAAACAATTTTTCTGAGAATGACAGTAGTGGCTTCTTAAGAGAAAGTAAAGACTCTTCGTACCACTTCATGCCACTTCCTGAAATAACTGAAGAGTTGACCTAATGCCTTTCAGCGCTTAAGTCTTCTATTGTCACAGAATCAATATCCTTTGGGACCTTGTAAGAATGTCACTGATGCATATAAATGACTTTCTATTTCTTGAAATAAGGTATTCACATAGTTCACATTGGATTTTGTTTTTAAAAAATCAAATGAAGGCTTTAAAGAAGCAATAAATGTTTAATGATAGCATTGAATGCTATTATTAAAACACCAGAAAATTCTTGACTATACAAAAGTAACCTCTTGCAACTAAAAAAGGTGTTTTTGTTTAGTGATTCTGAAACAACAGATGTCGCAGAAAAGAGTGCATTGACAGCCACAGGGAACTGAAGCTCATAGAGCAGATACAGAGGGAACAACTGGAGTTGATGGCAGTCTTCCACCCACACCACCCTTGCTGTCAGTTTGACTCAACTGAAGCCCTGTGGGAGAAGGTAGAGAACTGCATCTACAGCGAACAAGAGTTTATTTTAGTTTTATTCTAGATTTTATTAGAGCCTATGGCTTCTTGGATGATATCTACTAATCAAGATTGTAATTAGTGTTAAAGAAGATAGTGAATGCAGATAAAAGTACAATAGTTTTTATGTGTGAAAAATGCTATACATGATATTTGGGCATTTCTTAAAGAAATATTGCATGGTAGGGATCATCAGTCCTAATTCAGTCACACAGAAATAAACTATTTTTTTTTAAAAGGATCCTGTTTAATAGATATATTCAGGGCTGTCAAACTGCCGGCCCACAGGCCGGATGCATTATGCACTGGCCACCCCCATGTCTGGTTTAGTGAAGGGGGAAAATATCCTGATACCTACAGGCCAGGGATGCTTTGTGGGTTGACATTGACAACATGAGTTTGACACCCCTGGATATGCTTATAGAAAAATCTTTAGTAATTGTAGTAACTCAGGAACTGTAGCATTTCATACTTTACTACTACCTTATCTGAGCATCCTTTAAAATGTTACTATATGCTTCGGTAACCACTTACTTTACATTTGAGGTGAAAAAAATCAAATTAATGGTTAAGAAATGCAAGTATTTAATAAATTCAGCCTAGAAATGAGATTTTATGTGGAAAAGTTTTCATTTCTTAATATAAATTTTGTCCATTAATATTTCTTGCTTTTCTAGCATTTCATATAAGAATACGTATGCAACCTCTGATTTCTTTGTTGTTTGGCAATCTAACTCACACATGGTAATTTTCACAAGCTCAAAATCAGGTTTGCAGCTTCATACAAGCACCTGGAATGGTGGAGGTTAAAAACAGTGATGACTGCAGGCATTTTAGCTGATGGGTTATTAACTATATACTTTCCTGCAAAAATTGAAGTTGACCTCATCTATCTATCTAACTATTTACTTCCATGCTAAATAACTTGAAGAACTATGTAAGAGAGAGACTTTAAACTTGGCTTGTCAAAGCCAAGCCCTCAAATGGGAGCTTGCATCTTTTGTACTATCCCAGTACAGTTGGCTTGATGCTGTTTCTGATTTCTAAAGCCCCTGGTACTTAACAGCTCATCTTATTTTAAATCCTCCTGACATTAGATGCATGATGGGTAAAAGAGGGTCTTTTTTTGTCAATGGTCAATTGTTTTTTTTCCCTGAGAGAGATGTTTTATTTAGCTCTATTGTTTTTGAAAAACAGCCAGAACTGTTTCAGATGAACTTTTATTTTAAAGTGTTGCTTTTTGTTAGGATCTGATTCTAACTCCTTTTCCTTGGTTCAGGGGCTGGGATAGGTTCAAAGTAATAAAGATATATTAGATTATTGGTTTGATTATCTGGTTTTGATTGGAATATAATTAGTTGTCTTGAGTATGACTGACAGAAAACAAGAATATAAATAATACTAACAAGCACATGAAATCTATAAATAGGCCTGATGAGTTCTTGCTTTAGACATTATTTTTTTGCATTCAACTGTTCCTTTTGAACTAAAATTTGAAGCATGGTTTTAGCAATGATACCTTTCTTTATTTTATTTTTTTTGTATATCATTTCAGGTGGGATGGTGGAAGGACAAACGCCTCAAGATGAAGTATTACGTGTGGCCACGTTCCGAGCTATATCCTAACTGTGAGGAACGTGAGGATGACCATCTTAGCATAGTGACCCTTGAAGAAGCACCTTTTGTTATTGTGGAAAACGTGGACCCATTAAGTGGCACCTGTATGAGGAACACAGTTCCATGTCAAAAACGAATTGTATCAGAGTAGGTACCAACAAAATCTTTTGTAATTAGTTCTTTTCAGCATGTTTCTTCCTGCAACAATGGCAATACAGCTACATTGTTTCAGAGGAGCATTATCTGCATCAAGTGGGCTTTTCAATGGTCGGTATTTTATTTATTTATTTATTATAGATTTATATGGATCTTTATCCTGTAAACATGATTCCAGGTGGCTAACAATGTTTTAAAAAACCTGTTCAAAGCAAAAATAACATAAAAAGAATTAGAACCAAACACAATGGGACATAAAATGGCAACCAAGGAAATTAATAAAACCACATTTCTTGGGCTCTCCTGCTCTTCCACCCTCATGCCTGGGAAAATAGCCAGGTCTTAAGGATTTTCTGAAAGTCCAGCACGGTCAGAGCCAGCCTTAATTCAAATGGTATGGTATTATATCAAGGAATGCAAAATCAGCTATAGAAAAACTGGGAATTAAAAAGTGAAGTTTTTCTTAGATCTGAGTGTCAGAATAAATCTGATTTCATTACACCAATATCCTTGCATGATATTTTTTATGTGGAATTATCTAGGGCTATGTTTTAATTAATTAATTTTGTTTGTGTGCTGCTTGTTTTTCAAGAGTCTCGAAAGGAACCACACTTTTTCCTTACATAGCTCTGCCTTTGGCTTCCACCTATTGCTCAGTTGTCTTGTTGTCATCATAGTGATAACATTTCCAAAATATCCCAAGTATTTCCTGAGTCAACTCTGCTATGCAGTATTCTATTTATTTTATTTTATTTTATTTTATTATTTTTATTTTATTTTATTTAGCACTTGTGTTATTTTACTGCTAACTTAGCTGTAGGATGCTTAAGGTGGGATTATCCGGTTTGATAACTGATTCCCTCTCATTTTTGTCTCCTTTTGAACCCTCCTTCACCCTGATGTTGATAAGTATAGAGGAAAGAGGGAATGGCTTTGAAGTCAGGAGGAAGAAACACTACAAAAGGCAATTGTTAGATAAAGGAGCCCTAACCCTGGGCCAAGAATATAATGTGAACATCCATCTCAGACAAGCCCCTCCATTGCATTTTATTTTAAATGTTTTTGTTCTGTAGGATCCACAGCTATTTCTATGATAGTTCAAGGCAGGAATTGTCACTACTGATGCAATAGTTTTCCGAATAGGCTATGATTCTGATCCTGCTATGCTATGTTATGCTACGTACGCTACGCTACGCTATGCTATCAGGATCCAGAGGCATCAGCTTCCACTCAGTGTGCACTGTCCACAGTTCTGCTATGGCCTCGCAATACATTTCAAATTGTTTTAGTACCCTTCCACTTTTATTAAGTATTACAGGCTTGATTTTCAATCCAATAATATGTAGCTTTTAGAGGAGCATGCATACCTTTACTGGCTCTCTGATCATTAGTTCCCATCATCAGTTAACTTGTTACTTATATTTGTAATTTATATGGGTCCCAGTAAAAACCCGATTATTGATCAGTATCAGTAAGAAAGAGATAATTCTTTATTGTTCCCAGAAAGAAACTCCGTTAGAGTTCCTTTTTTTTTAAATAAATTTTATTGTTTAAAAACAAAATAACAATACAAATAGAGAAAAAACAACAACAACCCAAAAAACAAAACAAAAAACATAAAACATGTTAAGACCCTGATGCTCTTAAGTTCCCCCACACCCATTTGTAAAATAAAAATATTTAGTTATTTGTTTGGGTATTCAATTTGTAGTTTTCATCTATCATAATGTATCCATATAGATTATGGATAGAATGTTGAGTTGCTGAGTTCTAGGGCACTATTTAAAATGTGCTTCATCAGGAGATAAACATCTAACATATGGGAATAAATATCCTAGAGAGATGGAGAGAATGATGAGAAACAAGCTAATCAGTTTGTTTTCTGATACTTTGATAATTTGTGATCAGTTGAACCTTTATAAAAACTTTTTGTAAATTGCAATCTGTTGTGGCTTGCCAGCATTCAGCGGAGCTGGCAGTTGATTGAGGAAGAACCTGGGCCAGGTTTGGACATGAAGGAAGGATCGGAAGAAGATACTATGCCTGAGGCAAGGCCGTCTGTTAGCCATCAGTTGTTTTCTGTATCTGACAGCAGCAAAGCAGAACAAATGGAGACATTATTAGTGTGTGTGTGCGCAGACTAATTAGTAGACAAGAACAGAAGAGGAAAAGGGGCTAACGGAGAAGCCAGGCCACAGGTGATTGGTGAATGACCACTCCCCTAAGGTATAAAGAGGTGTGAATGGGGAGTGGCATTTGCAGAGAACAACTTGTTTGAATCGGATCAAATCTCAGTACATTTGCCCAGTTATAGTTTGGAAAAAATTATAAGGCAAATGTTCAACAAAGCACAGCATATCTGAGTATGAGCAACCATCTCGTTGATCTACTTATAAAGGATCTTGGATGAGACCATGTGGGGCCTTTCCTTTGTAGATGTTCAGCTTTCCAAAATGTAGCTACTGCTTAGCAGGCACATGACAGGCAATATGCATGCTGCCTTTATATCATGGTCCGCAAATGTTTCAACCATCATTCTTTCATTCCTATATAACAAGAGGTCTCCAACTGGGCAACTTTAAAACTTGTAGACTTCAACTCCCAGAATTCCCCCACCAGCCATGTTGGCTGAGGAATTCTGGAAATTAAATCCATAAGTTCCCAAGGTTGGAGACCCCTGCTATGTAGTATGTGCAGTGTTCTTTCTTTTTAAGGAAATGGATCATTCCATAACCATAAATCTTTGGTAAATGTAGAAATCAGAAGTCATATCCCTCTTTTTCTCACCTTGGCCACTTGCTTGTTCTTTGATGGACTTCACAGTATACAAATATATGTGATCGTAATTCCACCGATCAGTTTCATTTCCTTCTAGTTGGTGGGTCTGAGAAGGTATAAATATTTTTTTCTATTTATATAACTGTTTCTCCAAAAAAATATGCCACAAGTGAAAGAAATAGCCCAGACAACTTTGAAACACATGATACTCAACAGGAAAGCTACATTATTAATTAATTAATTAAAACTTCTAGGCCACCCAACTCCCAAAGGACTCTGGGCAGCTTACCCAAAAGAAAGTCAAGAAAAGCAATTTTTTTTTAAAAAAAAATGTGATGGAAAATAGCATTGGAAGAATGGGCTAGACACTAGAGCATAGACCGGATTGCAAATTTGTGTTTTTCAGTTGTGAAAACCAGGAGCAACTTTCTACAACATCAAGATGCGGGGTCTGAAACTCACGGCATCACAGCATCATCACATGACGTATTGGGACATTTTCCCCCTTCACTAAACCGGGCATGGGCGTGGCCAGTGTGTGATGCATCGGGCCCATGGACCGGAAGTTTGACAGCCCTGATCTAGACTAAGCAAGCCTTGGAAGATAAATTGCAAAAAAGAAATTAATTCCTTAGGTACTGTATAGTGTGTCCCTTCACTTTTGTCCTACATATACAGTACAAGAAATGGTTCTGTCATTTAAGCAACTTTATATTTTGTAGCATAGTGTTGAAACTGAAGGTCAGATTTGGCATTAGCTAACCGAGTGACACAAACTTTGTTTTTGGTACATTTTCCATGTTATTCCTACCACTTGGCAGGAGTCTTTATTACACTCTGGTTTCTACTCTCTGAGTTTGCTAGGTTGCAAAAAAAAAAGCATTGCTTCTCTGCCAAGTTATGTATTGCAGCTGCAAAGATGCCAACTCTTCTTCCTGAAGAGCTTGTGCATTACTGCCTATAGAGCCAGTCATGCAGTTTTTACCCTGTGTTTTTTCATTGTACAAGGCAAAGGTGGAAATCACCCACCTCTCTTTAACATTTAGTTTTACTTTGGTTACTATGGTCTCCCATTAATAATCCTTTTGCTGGTCCTGACATTTGAATACATAATCTTCGATGAAAAGAAGGACTAGGGGGTGACATTATAGCACTGTTCCAATATCTCAGGGGTTGCCACAAAGAAGAGGGAGTCAAGCTATTCTCCAAAGCATCTGAGGGTAGGACAAGAAGCTGTGAGGGGATAAGAGGCTAGTGGGTATATTAGCAAAATCCCTGTACCCTCTGCTACCACTTGTGAGGGGATAAGAGATCTTGGGGTCGCTAATAACCACACAAGAAGCCAGAGGCAATGTCCATAAGAGTTTACTCAGAAAAGTACTGGTATAGGAAAGTACCCTGAGGTGATCTCAGGGGGAGAGGTACAGGCAAGCATGCCTGTGTGTCCAAGAACAAAGGGACCAAGCAGAGAGCACATGGTGGGGACTCCCCTTTATACCCAGGTGGGAGTCCCTCCCCTTAGTAGGTGTGGTAAGGGTGTACTCTCAGTGCTGCCATCTGTGGCCAGATGCAGCTAGGCTAGCATTACCTATCACACAAAGGTGTGACAGAAGCAATGGGTGAAAACTTATCAAGGAGAGAAGCAACCTAGAACTAAAGAGAAATTTAGTTAGAACAATCGATCAGTGGAACAACTTCCCTCCAGACGTTGTGAATGCTCCAACACTGGAAGTTTTTAAGCAGAGATCGGAGAACGATTTGTCTGAAATGGTCTAGGTCTAGGATTTCCTGCCTGAGTAGGGGATGGACTAGAAGACTTCTGAAGTACCTTCCAGCTCTATTATTCTGTTATTCTGTCTGTAACCTTCACGGTTCCATTTTAGATCTTCCTAGGAATCATTGTAGAATTAAAAAAAGACCTGCGATGTAAGGAAAGAGATGGATAATGGGAGGCACTTTGGAGACACCAAGAATGGTGAGATAGGTGGGCAATAGCAGGCCCCTTGCAGCAGTCTGTGGTTAAGATGTTCTATCAAGGCCTCTTCCTGTGTGGTTTTTTTCTTACAAATATTCCTGAAACTTTGGAGACTTCCTTTCCAAAGATGAATACTCTTGATCTGAAGAACATTTATATCTACTTTAATATTTTCTTTAACCACTTAAACGATTTCTTTTTCTTTAATGGACCTTATTATGACTTTTTGATAACTCAAACAATACTTTATATACTGTAAAAATAATTGACATTGTTATTGTTTATTGCAGCCAAACAGATATGGCAAGATCATGGAAAATAGTATTTCCATATAATGGCAAATACTTTGGACAATTGTATACTATTCAGTTCCAAGTTCCTAGAAAATTAATTCACTACTACCTCTCCTTCTCCTTCTCCTTCTCCTTCTCCTTCTCCTTCTCCTTCTCCTTCTCCTTCTCCTTCTCCTTCTCCTTCT